>CAXARG010000089.1:0-57099 GCA_963971235.1 Cryptus armator | reverse complement strand
CGGCATGGCACCGGCATGGCACGGCATGGCAGGGCATGGCACGGCATTGAATGGCATGGAATGGCATGGAATGGCATGGAATGGCATGGCACCGCATGGCACGGCATGGCACCGCATGGCACGGCATAGCACGGCATGGCACGGCATTGAATGGCATGGAATGGCATGGAATGGCATGGAATGGCATGGAATGGCATGGAATGGCATGGAATGGCATGGAATGGCATGGAATGGCATTGAATGGCATGGAATGGCATGGAATGGCATGGAATGGCATGGAATGGCATGGAATGGCATGGAATGGCATGGAATGGCATGGAATGGCATGGAATGGCATGGAATGGCATGAAATGGCATGGAATGGCATGGAATGGCATGGCACGGCATGGCACGGCATGGCACGGCATGGACGGCATGGCACGGCATGGCACGGCAAGGCACGGCATTGAATGGCATGGAATGGCATTGAATGGCACGGAATGGCACGGCATGGCACGGCATGGCACGGCATGGCACGGCATGGCACGGCATGGCACGGCATGGCACCGGCATGGCACCGGCATGGCACCGGCATGGCACCGGCATGGCACGGCATGGCACGGCATGGCACCGGCATGGCACGGCATGGCACGGCATGGCACGGCATGGCACGGCATGGCACGGCAAGGCACGGCATTGAATGGCATGGAATGGCATTGAATGGCACGGCATGGCACCGGCATGGCACCGGCATGGCACGGCATGGCACGGCATGGCACCGGCATGGCACGGCATGGCACGGCATGGCACGGCATGGCACGGCATGGCACCGGCATGGCACGGCATGGCACGGCATTGAATGGCATGGAATGGCATGGAATGGCATGGAATGGCATGGAATGGCATGGAATGGCATGGAATGGCATGGAATGGCATGGAATGGCATGGAATGGCATGGAATGGCATGGAATGGCATGGCACCGCATGGCACGGCATGGCACCGCATGGCACGGCATGGCACCGGCATGGCACGGCATGGCACCGGCATGGCACGGCATGGCACCGGCATGGCACGGCATGGCACGGCATGGCACCGGCATGGCACGGCATGGCACGGCATGGCACCGGCATGGCACGGCATGGCACCGGCATGGCACGGCATGGCACGGCATGGCACCGGCATGGCACGGCATGGCAGGGCATGGCACGGCATTGAATGGCATGGAATGGCATGGAATGGCATGGAATGGCATGGAATGGCATGGCACCGCATGGCACGGCATGCACCGCATGGCACGGCATAGCACGGCATGGCACGGCATTGAATGGCATGGAATGGCATGGAATGGCATGGAATGGCATGGAATGGCATGGAATGGCATGGAATGGCATGGAATGGCATGGAATGGCATGGAATGGCATGGAATGGCATGGAATGGCATGGAATGGCATGGAATGGCATGGAATGGCATGGAATGGCATGAAATGGCATGGAATGGCATGGAATGGCATGGCACGGCATGGCACGGCATGGCACGGCATGGCACGGCATGGACGGCATGGCACGGCATGGCACGGCAAGGCACGGCATTGAATGGCATGGAATGGCATTGAATGGCACGGAATGGCACGGCATGGCACGGCATGGCACCGGCATGGCACCGGCATGGCACGGCATGGCACGGCATGGCACGGCATGGCACCGGCATGGCACGGCATGGCACGGCATGGCACGGCATGGCACCGGCATGGCACGGCATGGCACCGGCATGGCACGGCATGGCACGGCATGGCACCGGCATGGCACGGCATGGCACGGCATGGCACCGGCATGGCACGGCATGGCACCGGCATGGCACGGCATGGCACCGGCATGGCACGGCATGGCACCGGCATGGCACGGCATGGCACCGGCATGGCACGGCATGGCACCGGCATGGCACGGCATGGCACCGGCATGGCACGGCATGGCACCGGCATGGCACGGCATGGCACCGGCATGGCACGGCATGGCACCGGCATGGCACGGCATGGCACCGGCATGGCACGGCATGGCACGGCATGGCACCGGCATGGCACGGCATGGCACCGGCATGGCACGGCATGGCACCGGCATGGCACGGCATGGAATGGCATGGAATGGCATGGAATGGCATGGAATGGCATGGAATGGCATGGAATGGCATGGAATGGCATGGAATGGCATGGAATGGCATGGAATGGCATGGAATGGCATGGAATGGCATGGAATGGCATGGAATGGCATGGAATGGCATGGAATGGCATGGAATGGCATGGAATGGCATGGAATGGCATGGAATGGCATGGAATGGCATGGAATGGCATGAAATGGCATGGAATGGCATGGAATGGCATGGAATGGCATGGAATGGCATGGCACGGCATGGCACGGCATGGCACGGCATGGCACGGCATGGCACGGCATGGCACGGCATGGCACGGCATGGCACGGCATGGCACGGCATGGCACGGCATGGCACGGCATGGCACGGCATGGCACGGCATGGCACGGCATGGCACGGCATGGCACGGCATGGCACGGCATGGCACGGCATGGCTCGGCATGGCACGGCATGGCACGGCATGGCACGGCATGGCACGGCATTGAATGGCATGGAATGGCATTGAATGGCACGGCATGGCACCGGCATGGCACCGGCATGGCACGGCATGGCACGGCATGGCACCGGCATGGCACCGGCATGGCACGGCATGGCACGGCATGGCACGGCATGGCACGGCATGGCACCGGCATGGCACGGCATGGCACCGGCATGGCACGGCATGGCACGGCATGGCACCGGCATGGCACGGCATGGCACGGCATGGCACCGGCATGGCACCGGCATGGCACCGGCATGGCACGGCATGGCACGGCATGGCACGGCATGGAATGGCATGGAATGGCATGGAATGGCATGGAATGGCATGGAATGGCATGGAATGGCATGGAATGGCATGGAATGGCATGAAATGGCATGGAACGGCATGGAACGGCATGGCACGGCATGGCACGGCATGGCACGGCATGGCACGGCATGGCACGGCATGGCACGGCATGGCACGGCATGGCACGGCATGGCACGGCATGGCACGGCATGGCACGGCATGGCACGGCATGGCACGGCATGGCACGGCATGGCACGGCATGGCACGGCATGGCACGGCATGGCACGGCATGGCACGGCATGGCACGGCATGGCACGGCATGGCACGGCATGGCACGGCATGGCACGGCATGGCACGGCATGGCACGGCATGGCACGGCATGGCACGGCATGGCACGGCAAGGCACGGCATTGAATGGCATGGAATGGCATTGAATGGCACGGAATGGCACGGCATGGCACCGGCATGGCACCAGCATGGCACGGCATAGCACGGCATGGCACCGGCATGGCACGGCATGGCACGGCATGGCACGGCATGGCACCGGCATGGCACCGGCATGGCACGGCATGGCACCGGCATGGCACGACATGGCACCGGCATGGCACGGCATGGCACCGGCATGGCACCGGCATGGCACGGCATGGCACGGCATGGCACGGCATGGCACCGGCATGGCACGGCATGGCACCGGCATGGCACGGCATGGCACCGGCATGGCACGGCATGGCACCGGCATGGCACGGCATGGCACCGGCATGGCACCGGCATGGCACGGCATGGCACCGGCATGGCACGGCATGGCACCGGCATGGCACGGCATGGCACCGGCATGGCACGGCATGGAATGGCATGGAATGGCATGGAATGGCATGGAATGGCATGGAATGGCATGGAATGGCATGGAATGGCATGGAATGGCATGGAATGGCATGGAATGGCATGGAATGGCATGGAATGGCATGGAATGGCATGGAATGGCATGGAATGGCATGGAATGGCATGGAATGGCATGGAATGGCATGGAATGGCATGGAATGGCATGGAATGGCATGGAATGGCATGGAATGGCATGGAATGGCATGGAATGGCATGGAATGGCATGGAATGGCATGGAATGGCATGGAATGGCATGGAATGGCATGGAATGGCATGGAATGGCATGGCACCGCATGGCACGGCATGGCACCGCATGGCACCGCATGGCACGGCATGGCACGGCATGGCACCGGCATGGCACGGCATGGCACGGCATGGCACC
This sequence comes from Cryptus armator, assembly GCA_963971235.1. Classification (NCBI taxonomy): domain Eukaryota; kingdom Metazoa; phylum Arthropoda; class Insecta; order Hymenoptera; family Ichneumonidae; genus Cryptus; species Cryptus armator. Next base: position 52,949 of record CAXARG010000089.1, on the reverse strand, counting down.
GGCATGGAATGGCATGGAATGGCATGGAATGGCATGGAATGGCATGGAATGGCATGGAATGGCATGGAATGGCATGGAATGGCATGGAATGGCATGGAATGGCATGGAATGGCATGGCACCGCATGGAATGGCATGGCACCGCATGGCACGGCATGGCACCGGCATGGCACGGCATGGCACCGGCATGGCACCGGCATGGCACGGCATGGCACCGGCATGGCACGGCATGGCACCGGCATGGCACGGCATGGCACGGCATGGCACCGGCATGGCACGGCATGGCACCGGCATGGCACGGCATGGCACGGCATGGCACGGCATGGCACCGGCATGGCACGGCATGGCACGGCATGGCACGGCATGGCACGGCATTGAATGGCATGGAATGGCATGGAATGGCATGGAATGGCATGGAATGGCATGGAATGGCATGGAATGGCATGGCACGGCATGGAATGGCATGGCACGGCATGGCACGGCATGGCACGGCATGGCACGGCATGGCACGGCATGGCACGGCATGGCACGGCATGGCACGGCATGGCACGGCATGGCACGGCATGGCACGGCATGGCACGGCATGGCACGGCATGGCACGGCATGGCACGGCATGGCACGGCATGGCACGGCATGGCACGGCATGGCACGGCATGGCACGGCATGGCACGGCATGGCACGGCATGGCACGGCATGGCACGGCATGGCACGGCATGGCACGGCATGGCACGGCATGGCACGGCATGGCACGGCATGGCACGGCATGGCACGGCATGGCACGGCATGGCACGGCATGGCACGGCATGGCACGGCATGGCACGGCATGGCACGGCATGGCACGGCATGGCACGGCATGGCACGGCATGGCACGGCATGGCACGGCATGGCACGGCATGGCACGGCATGGCACGGCATGGCACGGCATGGCACGGCATGGCACGGCATGGCACGGCATGGCACGGCATGGCACGGCATGGCACGGCATGGCACGGCATGGCACGGCATGGCACGGCATGGCACGGCATGGCACGGCATGGCACGGCATGGCACGGCATGGCACGGCATGGCACGGCATGGCACGGCATGGCACGGCATGGCACGGCATGGCACGGCATGGCACGGCATGGCACGGCATGGCACGGCATGGCACGGCATGGCACGGCATGGCACGGCATGGCACGGCATGGCACGGCATGGCACGGCATGGCACGGCATGGCACGGCATGGCACGGCATGGCACGGCATGGCACGGCATGGCACGGCATGGCACGGCATGGCACGGCATGGCACGGCATGGCACGGCATGGCACGGCATGGCACGGCATGGCACGGCATGGCACGGCATGGCACGGCATGGCACGGCATGGCACGGCATGGCACGGCATGGCACGGCATGGCACGGCATGGCACGGCATGGCACGGCATGGCACGGCATGGCACGGCATGGCACGGCATGGCACGGCATGGCACGGCATGGCACGGCATGGCACGGCATGGCACGGCATGGCACGGCATGGCACGGCATGGCACGGCATGGCACGGCATGGCACGGCATGGCACGGCATGGCACGGCATGGCACGGCATGGCACGGCATGGCACGGCATGGCACGGCATGGCACGGCATGGCACGGCATGGCACGGCATGGCACGGCATGGCACGGCATGGCACGGCAAGGCACGGCATTGAATGGCATGGAATGGCATTGAATGGCAAGGCATGGCACCGGCATGGCACCGGCATGGCACGGCATGGCACGGCATGGCACCGGCATGGCACGGCATGGCACGGCATGGCACGGCATGGCACCGGCATGGCACGGCATGGCACCGGCATGGCACGGCATGGCACGGCATGGCACCGGCATGGCACGGCATGGCACGGCATGGCACCGGCATGGCACCGGCATGGCACGGCATGGAATGGCATGGAATGGCATGGAATGGCATGGAATGGCATGGAATGGCATGGAATGGCATGGAATGGCATGGAATGGCATGGAATGGCATGGAATGGCATGGAATGGCATGGAATGGCATGGAATGGCATGGAATGGCATGGAATGGCATGGAATGGCATGGAATGGCATGGAATGGCATGGAATGGCATGGAATGGCATGGAATGGCATGGAATGGCATGGAATGGCATGGAATGGCATGGAATGGCATGGAATGGCATGGAATGGCATGGAATGGCATGGAATGGCATGGAATGGCATGGAATGGCATGGAATGGCATGGAATGGCATGGAATGGCATGGAATGGCATGGAATGGCATGGAATGGCATGGAATGGCATGGAATGGCATGGAATGGCATGGAATGGCATGGAATGGCATGGAATGGCATGGAATGGCATGGAATGGCATGGAATGGCATGGAATGGCATGGAATGGCATGGAATGGCATGGAATGGCATGGAATGGCATGGAATGGCATGGAATGGCATGGAATGGCATGGAATGGCATGGAATGGCATGGAATGGCATGGAATGGCATGGAATGGCATGGAATGGCATGGAATGGCATGGAATGGCATGGAATGGCATGGAATGGCATGGAATGGCATGGAATGGCATGGAATGGCATGGAATGGCATGGAATGGCATGGAATGGCATGGAATGGCATGGAATGGCATGGAATGGCATGGAATGGCATGGAATGGCATGGAATGGCATGGAATGGCATGGAATGGCATGGAATGGCATGGAATGGCATGGAATGGCATGGAATGGCATGGAATGGCATGGAATGGCATGGAATGGCATGGAATGGCATGGAATGGCATGGAATGGCATGGAATGGCATGGAATGGCATGGAATGGCATGGAATGGCATGGAATGGCATGGAATGGCATGGAATGGCATGGAATGGCATGGAATGGCATGGAATGGCATGGAATGGCATGGAATGGCATGGAATGGCATGGAATGGCATGGAATGGCATGGAATGGCATGGAATGGCATGGAATGGCATGGAATGGCATGGAATGGCATGGAATGGCATGGAATGGCATGGAATGGCATGGAATGGCATGGAATGGCATGGAATGGCATGGAATGGCATGGAATGGCATGGAATGGCATGGAATGGCATGGAATGGCATGGAATGGCATGGAATGGCATGGAATGGCATGGCACCGCATGGAATGGCATGGCACCGCATGGCACGGCATGGCACCGGCATGGCACGGCATGGCACCGGCATGGCACCGGCATGGCACGGCATGGCACCGGCATGGCACGGCATGGCACCGGCATGGCACGGCATGGCACGGCATGGCACCGGCATGGCACGGCATGGCACCGGCATGGCACGGCATGGCACGGCATGGCACGGCATGGCACCGGCATGGCACGGCATGGCACGGCATGGCACGGCATGGCACGGCATTGAATGGCATGGAATGGCATGGAATGGCATGGAATGGCATGGAATGGCATGGAATGGCATGGAATGGCATGGAATGGCATGGAATGGCATGGAATGGCATGGCACGGCATGGAATGGCATGGCACGGCATGGCACGGCATGGCACGGCATGGCACGGCATGGCACGGCATGGCACGGCATGGCACGGCATGGCACGGCATGGCACGGCATGGCACGGCATGGCACGGCATGGCACGGCATGGCACGGCATGGCACGGCACGGCATGGCACGGCACGGCAGGGCACGGCATGGCACGGCATGGCACGGCATGGCACGGCATGGCACGGCATGGCACGGCATGGCACGGCATGGCACGGCATGGCACGGCATGGCACGGCATGGCACGGCATGGCACGGCATGGCACGGCATGGCACGGCATGGCACGGCATGGCACGGCATGGCACGGCATGGCACGGCATGGCACGGCATGGCACGGCATGGCACGGCATGGCACGGCATGGCACGGCATGGCACGGCATGGCACGGCATGGCACGGCATGGCACGGCATGGCACGGCATGGCACGGCATGGCACGGCATGGCACGGCATGGCACGGCATGGCACGGCATGGCACGGCATGGCACGGCATGGCACGGCATGGCACGGCATGGCACGGCATGGCACGGCATGGCACGGCATGGCACGGCATGGCACGGCATGGCACGGCATGGCACGGCATGGCACGGCATGGCACGGCATGGCACGGCATGGCACGGCATGGCACGGCATGGCACGGCATGGCACGGCATGGCACGGCATGGCACGGCATGGCACGGCATGGCACGGCATGGCACGGCATGGCACGGCATGGCACGGCATGGCACGGCATGGCACGGCATGGCACGGCATGGCACGGCATGGCACGGCATGGCACGGCATGGCACGGCATGGCACGGCATGGCACGGCATGGCACGGCATGGCACGGCATGGCACGGCATGGCACGGCATGGCACGGCATGGCACGGCATGGCACGGCATGGCACGGCATGGCACGGCATGGCACGGCATGGCACGGCATGGCACGGCATGGCACGGCAAGGCACGGCATTGAATGGCATGGAATGGCATTGAATGGCAAGGCATGGCACCGGCATGGCACCGGCATGGCACGGCATGGCACGGCATGGCACCGGCATGGCACGGCATGGCACGGCATGGCACGGCATGGCACCGGCATGGCACGGCATGGCACCGGCATGGCACGGCATGGCACGGCATGGCACCGGCATGGCACGGCATGGCACGGCATGGCACCGGCATGGCACCGGCATGGCACGGCATGGCACGGCATGGCACGGCATGGAATGGCATGGAATGGCATGGAATGGCATGGAATGGCATGGAATGGCATGGAATGGCATGGAATGGCATGGAATGGCATGGAATGGCATGGAATGGCATGGAATGGCATGGAATGGCATGGAATGGCATGGAATGGCATGGAATGGCATGGAATGGCATGGAATGGCATGGAATGGCATGGAATGGCATGGAATGGCATGGAATGGCATGGAATGGCATGGAATGGCATGGAATGGCATGGAATGGCATGGAATGGCATGGAATGGCATGGAATGGCATGGAATGGCATGGAATGGCATGGAATGGCATGGAATGGCATGGAATGGCATGGAATGGCATGGAATGGCATGGAATGGCATGGAATGGCATGGAATGGCATGGAATGGCATGGAATGGCATGGAATGGCATGGAATGGCATGGAATGGCATGGAATGGCATGGAATGGCATGGAATGGCATGGAATGGCATGGAATGGCATGGAATGGCATGGAATGGCATGGAATGGCATGGAATGGCATGGAATGGCATGGAATGGCATGGAATGGCATGGAATGGCATGGAATGGCATGGAATGGCATGGAATGGCATGGAATGGCATGGAATGGCATGGAATGGCATGGAATGGCATGGAATGGCATGGAATGGCATGGAATGGCATGGAATGGCATGGAATGGCATGGAATGGCATGGAATGGCATGGAATGGCATGGAATGGCATGGAATGGCATGGAATGGCATGGAATGGCATGGAATGGCATGGAATGGCATGGAATGGCATGGAATGGCATGGAATGGCATGGAATGGCATGGAATGGCATGGAATGGCATGGAATGGCATGGAATGGCATGGAATGGCATGGAATGGCATGGAATGGCATGGAATGGCATGGAATGGCATGGAATGGCATGGAATGGCATGGAATGGCATGGAATGGCATGGAATGGCATGGAATGGCATGGAATGGCATGGAATGGCATGGAATGGCATGGAATGGCATGGAATGGCATGGAATGGCATGGAATGGCATGGAATGGCATGGAATGGCATGGAATGGCATGGAATGGCATGGAATGGCATGGAATGGCATGGAATGGCATGAAATGGCATGGAACGGCATGGAACGGCATGGCACGGCATGGCACGGCATGGCACGGCATGGCACGGCATGGCACGGCATGGCACGGCATGGCACGGCATGGCACGGCATGGCACGGCATGGCACGGCATGGCACGGCATGGCACGGCATGGCACGGCATGGCACGGCATGGCACGGCATGGCACGGCATGGCACGGCATGGCACGGCATGGCACGGCATGGCACGGCATGGCACGGCATGGCACGGCATGGCACGGCATGGCACGGCATGGCACGGCATGGCACGGCATGGCACGGCATGGCACGGCATGGCACGGCATGGCACGGCAAGGCACGGCATTGAATGGCATGGAATGGCATTGACATTGGAATGGCATGGCACCGGCATGGCACGGCATGGCACCGGCATGGCACGGCATGGCACCGGCATGGCACGGCATGGCACCGGCATGGCACCGGCATGGCACGGCATGGCACCGGCATGGCACGGCATGGCACCGGCATGGCACGGCATGGCACCGGCATGGCACGGCATGGCACGGCATGGCACCGGCATGGCACGGCATGGCACCGGCATGGCACGGCATGGCACCGGCATGGCACGGCATGGCACGGCATGGCACGGCATGGCACCGGCATGGCACGGCATGGCACGGCATGGCACGGCATTGAATGGCATGGAATGGCATGGAATGGCATGGAATGGCATGGAATGGCATGGAATGGCATGGAATGGCATGGAATGGCATGGAATGGCATGGAATGGCATGGAATGGCATGGAATGGCATGGAATGGCATGGAATGGCATGGCACCGCATGGCACGGCATGGCACCGCATGGCACGGCATGGCACCGGCATGGCACGGCATGGCACCGGCATGGCACTGCATGGCACGGCATGGCACCGGCATGGCACGGCATGGCACGGCATGGCACCGGCATGGCACGGCATGGCACCGGCATGGCACGGCATGGCACGGCATGGCACGGCATGGCACCGGCATGGCACGGCATGGCAGGGCATGGCACGGCATTGAATGGCATGGAATGGCATGGAATGGCATGGAATGGCATGGCACCGCATGGCACGGCATGGCACCGCATGGCACGGCATAGCACGGCATGGCACGGCATTGAATGGCATGGAATGGCATGGAATGGCATGGAATGGCATGGAATGGCATGGAATGGCATGGAATGGCATGGAATGGCATGGAATGGCATGGAATGGCATGGAATGGCATGGAATGGCATGGAATGGCATGAAATGGCATGGAATGGCATGGAATGGCATGGAATGGCATGGCACGGCATGGCACGGCATGGACGGCATGGCACGGCATGGCACGGCAAGGCACGGCATTGAATGGCATGGAATGGCATTGAATGGCACGGAATGGCACGGCATGGCACGGCATGGCACGGCATGGCACGGCATGGCACCGGCATGGCACCGGCATGGCACGGCATGGCACGGCATGGCACCGGCATGGCACGGCATGGCACGGCATGGCACCGGCATGGCACGGCATGGCACGGCAAGGCACGGCATTGAATGGCATGGAATGGCATTGAATGGCACGGCATGGCACCGGCATGGCACCGGCATGGCACGGCATGGCACGGCATGGCACCGGCATGGCACGGCATGGCACGGCATGGCACGGCATGGCACGGCATGGCACGGCATGGCACGGCATGGCACGGCATGGCACGGCATGGCACCGGCATGGCACGGCATGGCACGGCATTGAATGGCATGGAATGGCATGGAATGGCATGGAATGGCATGGAATGGCATGGAATGGCATGGAATGGCATGGCACCGCATGGCACGGCATGGCACCGCATGGCACGGCATGGCACCGGCATGGCACGGCATGGCACCGGCATGGCACGGCATGGCACCGGCATGGCACGGCATGGCACCGGCATGGCACGGCATGGCACGGCATGGCACCGGCATGGCACCGGCATGGCACGGCATGGCACCGGCATGGCACGGCATGGCACGGCATGGCACCGGCATGGCACGGCATGGCAGGGCATGGCACGGCATTGAATGGCATGGAATGGCATGGAATGGCATGGAATGGCATGGCACCGCATGGCACGGCATGGCACCGCATGGCACGGCATTGAATGGCATGGAATGGCATGGAATGGCATGGAATGGCATGGAATGGCATGGAATGGCATGGAATGGCATGGAATGGCATGGAATGGCATGGAATGGCATGGAATGGCATGGAATGGCATGGAATGGCATGGAATGGCATGGAATGGCATGGAATGGCATGGAATGGCATGGAATGGCATGGAATGGCATGGAATGGCATGGAATGGCATGGAATGGCATGGAATGGCATGGAATGGCATGAAATGGCATGGAATGGCATGGAATGGCATGGCACGGCATGGCACGGCATGGCACGGCATGGACGGCATGGCACGGCATGGCACGGCAAGGCACGGCATTGAATGGCATGGAATGGCATTGAATGGCACGGAATGGCACGGCATGGCACGGCATGGCACGGCATGGCACGGCATGGCACGGCATGGCACGGCATGGCACGGCATGGCACCGGCATGGCACCGGCATGGCACGGCATGGCACCGGCATGGCACGGCATGGCACGGCATGGCACGGCATGGCACCGGCATGGCACGGCATGGCACCGGCATGGCACGGCATGGCACGGCATGGCACGGCATGGCACCGGCATGGCACGGCATGGCACCGGCATGGCACGGCATGGCACCGGCATGGCACGGCATGGCACCGGCATGGCACGGCATGGCACCGGTATGGCACGGCATGGCACCGGCATGGCACGGCATGGCACCGGCATGGCACGGCATGGCACCGGCATGGCACGGCATGGCACCGGCATGGCACGGCATGGCACGGCATGGCACCGGCATGGCACGGCATGGCACCGGCATGGCACGGCATGGCACCGGCATGGCACGGCATGGAATGGCATGGAATGGCATGGAATGGCATGGAATGGCATGGAATGGCATGGAATGGCATGGAATGGCATGGAATGGCATGGAATGGCATGGAATGGCATGGAATGGCATGGAATGGCATGGAATGGCATAGAATGGCATGGAATGGCATGGAATGGCATGGAATGGCATGGAATGGCATGGAATGGCATGGAATGGCATGGAATGGCATGGAATGGCATGGAATGGCATGGAATGGCATGGAATGGCATGGCACGGCATGGCACGGCATGGCACGGCATGGCACGGCATGGCACGGCATGGCACGGCATGGCACGGCATGGCACGGCATGGCACGGCATGGCACGGCATGGCACGGCATGGCACGGCATGGCACGGCATGGCACGGCATGGCACGGCATGGCACGGCATGGCACGGCATGGCACGGCATGGCACGGCATGGCACGGCATGGCACGGCATGGCACGGCATGGCACGGCATGGCACGGCATGGCACGGCATGGCACGGCATGGCACGGCATGGCACGGCATGGCACGGCATGGCACGGCATGGCACGGCATGGCACGGCATGGCACGGCATGGCACGGCATGGCACGGCATGGCACGGCATGGCACGGCATGGCACGGCATGGCACGGCATGGCACGGCATGGCACGGCATGGCACGGCATGGCACGGCATGGCACGGCATGGCACGGCATGGCACGGCATGGCACGGCATGGCACGGCATGGCACGGCATGGCACGGCATGGCACGGCATGGCACGGCATGGCACGGCATGGCACGGCATGGCACGGCAAGGCACGGCATTGAATGGCATGGAATGGCATTGAATGGCACGGCATGGCACCGGCATGGCACCGGCATGGCACGGCATGGCACGGCATGGCACCGGCATGGCACGGCATGGCACGGCATGGCACCGGCATGGCACGGCATGGCACCGGCATGGCACGGCATGGCACGGCATGGCACCGGCATGGCACGGCATGGCACGACATGGCACCGGCATGGCACCGGCATGGCACGGCATGGCACGGCATGGCACGGCATGGCACGGCATGGCACGGCATGGAATGGCATGGCACGGCATGGAATGGCATGGAATGGCATGGAATGGCATGGAATGGCATGGAATGGCATGGAATGGCATGGAATGGCATGGAATGGCATGGAATGGCATGGAATGGCATGGAATGGCATGGAATGGCATGGAATGGCATGGAATGGCATGGAATGGCATGGAATGGCATGGAATGGCATGGAATGGCATGGAATGGCATGGAATGGCATGGAATGGCATGGAATGGCATGAAATGGCATGGAATGGCATGGAATGGCATGGCACGGCATGGCACGGCATGGCACGGCATGGCACGGCATGGACGGCATGGCACGGCATGGCACGGCAAGGCACGGCATTGAATGGCATGGAATGGCATTGAATGGCACGGAATGGCACGGCATGGCACGGCATGGCACGGCATGGCACGGCATGGCACGGCATGGCACGGCATGGCACGGCATGGCACCGGCATGGCACCGGCATGGCACGGCATGGCACGGCATGGCACCGGCATGGCACGGCATGGCACGGCATGGCACGGCATGGCACCGGCATGGCACGGCATGGCACCGGCATGGCACGGCATGGCACGGCATGGCACCGGCATGGCACGGCATGGCACGGCATGGCACCGGCATGGCACGGCATGGCACCGGCATGGCACGGCATGGCACCGGCATGGCACGGCATGGCACCGGCATGGCACGGCATGGCACCGGCATGGCACGGCATGGCACCGGCATGGCACGGCATGGCACCGGCATGGCACGGCATGGCACCGGCATGGCACGGCATGGCACGGCATGGCACCGGCATGGCACGGCATGGCACCGGCATGGCACGGCAGGGCACCGGCATGGCACGGCATGGCACCGGCATGGCACGGCATGGAATGGCATGGAATGGCATGGAATGGCATGGAATGGCATGGAATGGCATGGAATGGCATGGAATGGCATGGAATGGCATGGAATGGCATGGAATGGCATGGAATGGCATGGAATGGCATGGAATGGCATGGAATGGCATGAAATGGCATGGAACGGCATGGAACGGCATGGCACGGCATGGCACGGCATGGCACGGCATGGCACGGCATGGCACGGCATGGCACGGCATGGCACGGCATGGCACGGCATGGCACGGCATGGCACGGCATGGCACGGCATGGCACGGCATGGCACGGCATGGCACGGCATGGCACGGCATGGCACGGCATGGCACGGCATGGCACGGCATGGCACGGCATGGCACGGCATGGCACGGCATGGCACGGCATGGCACGGCATGGCACGGCATGGCACGGCATGGCACGGCATGGCACGGCATGGCACGGCATGGCACGGCATGGCACGGCATGGCACGGCATGGCACGGCATGGCACGGCATGGCACGGCATGGCACGGCATGGCACGGCATGGCACGGCATGGCACGGCATGGCACGGCATGGCACGGCATGGCACGGCATGGCACGGCATGGCACGGCATGGCACGGCATGGCACGGCATGGCACGGCATGGCACGGCATGGCACCGGCATGGCACGGCATGGCACGGCATGGCACGGCATGGCACGGCATGGCACCGGCATGGCACGGCATGGCACGGCATTGAATGGCATGGAATGGCATGGAATGGCATGGAATGGCATGGAATGGCATGGAATGGCATGGAATGGCATGGAATGGCATGGCACCGCATGGCACGGCATGGCACCGGCATGGCACGGCATGGCACCGGCATGGCACGGCATGGCACCGGCATGGCACGGCATGGCACGGCATGGCACCGGCATGGCACGGCATGGCACGGCATGGCACCGGCATGGCACGGCATGGCACCGGCATGGCACGGCATGGCACGGCATGGCACCGGCATGGCACGGCATGGCAGGGCATGGCACGGCATTGAATGGCATGGAATGGCATGGAATGGCATGGAATGGCATGGAATGGCATGGCACCGCATGGCACGGCATGCACCGCATGGCACGGCATAGCACGGCATGGCACGGCATTGAATGGCATGGAATGGCATGGAATGGCATGGAATGGCATGGAATGGCATGGAATGGCATGGAATGGCATGGAATGGCATGGAATGGCATGGAATGGCATGGAATGGCATGGAATGGCATGGAATGGCATGGAATGGCATGAAATGGCATGGAATGGCATGGAATGGCATGGCACGGCATGGCACGGCATGGCACGGCATGGACGGCATGGCACGGCATGGCACGGCAAGGCACGGCATTGAATGGCATGGAATGGCATTGAATGGCACGGAATGGCACGGCATGGCACGGCATGGCACCGGCATGGCACCGGCATGGCACGGCATGGCACGGCATGGCACCGGCATGGCACGGCATGGCACGGCATGGCACGGCATGGCACCGGCATGGCACGGCATGGCACCGGCATGGCACGGCATGGCACGGCATGGCACCGGCATGGCACGGCATGGCACGGCATGGCACCGGCATGGCACGGCATGGCACCGGCATGGCACGGCATGGCACCGGCATGGCACGGCATGGCACCGGCATGGCACGGCATGGCACCGGCATGGCACGGCATGGCACCGGCATGGCACGGCATGGCACCGGCATGGCACGGCATGGCACCGGCATGGCACGGCATGGCACCGGCATGGCACGGCATGGCACCGGCATGGCACGGCATGGCACCGGGATGGCACGGCATGGCACGGCATGGCACCGGCATGGCACGGCATGGCACCGGCATGGCACGGCATGGCACCGGCATGGCACGGCATGGAATGGCATGGAATGGCATGGAATGGCATGGAATGGCATGGAATGGCATGGAATGGCATGGAATGGCATGGAATGGCATGGAATGGCATGGAATGGCATGGAATGGCATGGAATGGCATGGAATGGCATGGAATGGCATGGAATGGCATGGAATGGCATGGAATGGCATGGAATGGCATGGAATGGCATGGAATGGCATGGAATGGCATGGAATGGCATGGAATGGCATGGCACCGCATGGCACGGCATGGCACCGCATGGCACGGCATGGCACCGCATGGCACGGCATGGCACGGCATGGCACCGGCATGGCACGGCATGGCACCGGCATGGCACGGCATGGCACGGCATGGCACCGGCATGGCACGGCATGGCACCGGCATGGCACGGCATGGCACGGCATGGCACCGGCATGGAATGGCATGGAATGGCATGGAATGGCATGGAATGGCATGGAATGGCATGGAATGGCATGGAATGGCATGGAATGGCATGGAATGGCATGGAATGGCATGGAATGGCATGGAATGGCATGGAATGGCATGGAATGGCATGGAATGGCATGGAATGGCATGGAATGGCATGGAATGGCATGGAATGGCATGGCACCGCATGGAATGGCATGGCACCGCATGGCACGGCATGGCACCGGCATGGCACGGCATGGCACCGGCATGGCACCGGCATGGCACGGCATGGCACCGGCATGGCACGGCATGGCACCGGCATGGCACGGCATGGCACGGCATGGCACGGCATGGCACCGGCATGGCACGGCATGGCACCGGCATGGCACGGCATGGCACGGCATGGCACGGCATGGCACGGCATGGCACGGCATGGCACCGGCATGGCACGGCATGGCACGGCATGGCACGGCATGGCACGGCATTGAATGGCATGGAATGGCATGGAATGGCATGGAATGGCATGGAATGGCATGGAATGGCATGGAATGGCATGGAATGGCATGGAATGGCATGGAATGGCATGGAATGGCATGGAATGGCATGGAATGGCATGGCACGGCATGGAATGGCATGGCACGGCATGGCACGGCATGGAATGGCATGGCACGGCATGGCACGGCATGGCACGGCATGGCACGGCATGGCACGGCATGGCACGGCATGGCACGGCATGGCACGGCATGGCACGGCATGGCACGGCATGGCACGGCATGGCACGGCATGGCACGGCATGGCACGGCATGGCACGGCATGGCACGGCATGGCACGGCATGGCACGGCATGGCACGGCATGGCACGGCATGGCACGGCATGGCACGGCATGGCACGGCATGGCACGGCATGGCACGGCATGGCACGGCATGGCACGGCATGGCACGGCATGGCACGGCATGGCACGGCATGGCACGGCATGGCACGGCATGGCACGGCATGGCACGGCATGGCACGGCATGGCACGGCATGGCACGGCATGGCACGGCATGGCACGGCATGGCACGGCATGGCACGGCATGGCACGGCATGGCACGGCATGGCACGGCATGGCACGGCATGGCACGGCATGGCACGGCATGGCACGGCATGGCACGGCATGGCACGGCATGGCACGGCATGGCACGGCGTGGCACGGCGTGGCACGGCGTGGCACGGCATGGCACGGCATGGCACGGCATGGCACGGCATGGCACGGCATGGCACGGCATGGCACGGCATGGCACGGCACGGCATGGCACGGCATGGCACGGCATGGCACGGCATGGCACGGCATGGCACGGCATGGCACGGCAAGGCACGGCATTGAATGGCATGGAATGGCATTGAATGGCAAGGCATGGCACCGGCATGGCACCGGCATGGCACGGCATGGCACGGCATGGCACCGGCATGGCACGGCATGGCACGGCATGGCACGGCATGGCACCGGCATGGCACGGCATGGCACCGGCATGGCACGGCATGGCACGGCATGGCACCGGCATGGCACGGCATGGCACGGCATGGCACGGCATGGCACCGGCATGGCACCGGCATGGCACGGCATGGCACGGCATGGCACGGCATGGAATGGCATGGAATGGCATGGAATGGCATGGAATGGCATGGAATGGCATGGAATGGCATGGAATGGCATGGAATGGCATGGAATGGCATGGAATGGCATGGAATGGCATGGAATGGCATGGAATGGCATGGAATGGCATGGAATGGCATGGAATGGCATGGAATGGCATGGAATGGCATGGAATGGCATGGAATGGCATGGAATGGCATGGAATGGCATGGAATGGCATGGAATGGCATGGAATGGCATGGAATGGCATGGAATGGCATGGAATGGCATGGAATGGCATGGAATGGCATGGAATGGCATGGAATGGCATGGAATGGCATGGAATGGCATGGAATGGCATGGAATGGCATGGAATGGCATGGAATGGCATGGAATGGCATGGAATGGCATGGAATGGCATGGAATGGCATGGAATGGCATGGAATGGCATGGAATGGCATGGAATGGCATGGAATGGCATGGAATGGCATGGAATGGCATGGAATGGCATGGAATGGCATGGAATGGCATGGAATGGCATGGAATGGCATGGAATGGCATGGAATGGCATGGAATGGCATGGAATGGCATGGAATGGCATGGAATGGCATGGAATGGCATGGAATGGCATGGAATGGCATGGAATGGCATGGAATGGCATGGAATGGCATGGAATGGCATGGAATGGCATGGAATGGCATGGAATGGCATGGAATGGCATGGAATGGCATGGAATGGCATGGAATGGCATGGAATGGCATGGAATGGCATGGAATGGCATGGAATGGCATGGAATGGCATGGAATGGCATGGAATGGCATGGAATGGCATGGAATGGCATGGAATGGCATGGAATGGCATGGAATGGCATGGAATGGCATGGAATGGCATGGAATGGCATGGAATGGCATGGAATGGCATGGAATGGCATGGAATGGCATGGAATGGCATGGAATGGCATGGAATGGCATGGAATGGCATGGAATGGCATGGAATGGCATGGAATGGCATGGAATGGCATGGAATGGCATGGAATGGCATGGAATGGCATGGAATGGCATGGAATGGCATGGAATGGCATGGAATGGCATGGAATGGCATGGAATGGCATGGAATGGCATGGAATGGCATGGAATGGCATGGAATGGCATGGAATGGCATGGAATGGCATGGAATGGCATGGAATGGCATGGAATGGCATGGAATGGCATGGAATGGCATGGAATGGCATGGAATGGCATGGAATGGCATGGAATGGCATGGAATGGCATGGAATGGCATGGAATGGCATGGAATGGCATGGAATGGCATGGAATGGCATGGAATGGCATGGAATGGCATGGAATGGCATGGAATGGCATGGAATGGCATGGAATGGCATGGAATGGCATGGAATGGCATGGAATGGCATGGAATGGCATGGAATGGCATGGAATGGCATGGAATGGCATGGAATGGCATGGAATGGCATGGAATGGCATGGAATGGCATGGAATGGCATGGAATGGCATGGAATGGCATGGAATGGCATGGAATGGCATGGAATGGCACGGAATGGCACGGCATGGCACGGCATGGCACGGCATGGCACGGCATGGCACGGCATGGCACGGCATGGCACGGCATGGCACGGCATGGCACGGCATGGCACGGCATGGCACGGCATGGCACGGCATGGCACGGCATGGCACGGCATGGCACGGCATGGCACGGCATGGCACGGCATGGCACGGCATGGCACGGCATGGCACGGCATGGCACGGCATGGCACGGCATGGCACGGCATGGCACGGCAAGGCACGGCATTGAATGGCATGGAATGGCATTGAATGGCAAGGCATGGCACCGGCATGGCACCGGCATGGCACGGCATGGCACGGCATGGCACCGGCATGGCACGGCATGGCACGGCATGGCACGGCATGGCACCGGCATGGCACGGCATGGCACCGGCATGGCACGGCATGGCACGGCATGGCACCGGCATGGCACGGCATGGCACGGCATGGCACCGGCATGGCACCGGCATGGCACGGCATGGCACGGCATGGCACGGCATGGCACGGCATGGAATGGCATGGAATGGCATGGAATGGCATGGAATGGCATGGAATGGCATGGAATGGCATGGAATGGCATGGAATGGCATGGAATGGCATGGAATGGCATGGAATGGCATGGAATGGCATGGAATGGCATGGAATGGCATGGAATGGCATGGAATGGCATGGAATGGCATGGAATGGCATGGAATGGCATGGAATGGCATGGAATGGCATGGAATGGCATGGAATGGCATGGAATGGCATGGAATGGCATGGAATGGCATGGAATGGCATGGAATGGCATGGAATGGCATGGAATGGCATGGAATGGCATGGAATGGCATGGAATGGCATGGAATGGCATGGAATGGCATGGAATGGCATGGAATGGCATGGAATGGCATGGAATGGCATGGAATGGCATGGAATGGCATGGAATGGCATGGAATGGCATGGAATGGCATGGAATGGCATGGAATGGCATGGAATGGCATGGAATGGCATGGAATGGCATGGAATGGCATGGAATGGCATGGAATGGCATGGAATGGCATGGAATGGCATGGAATGGCATGGAATGGCATGGAATGGCATGGAATGGCATGGAATGGCATGGAATGGCATGGAATGGCATGGAATGGCATGGAATGGCATGGAATGGCATGGAATGGCATGGAATGGCATGGAATGGCATGGAATGGCATGGAATGGCATGGAATGGCATGGAATGGCATGGAATGGCATGGAATGGCATGGAATGGCATGGAATGGCATGGAATGGCATGGAATGGCATGGAATGGCATGGAATGGCATGGAATGGCATGGAATGGCATGGAATGGCATGGAATGGCATGGAATGGCATGGAATGGCATGGAATGGCATGGAATGGCATGGAATGGCATGGAATGGCATGGAATGGCATGGAATGGCATGGAATGGCATGGAATGGCATGGAATGGCATGGAATGGCATGGAATGGCATGGAATGGCATGGAATGGCATGGAATGGCATGAAACGGCATGGAACGGCATGGCACGGCATGGCACGGCATGGCACGGCATGGCACGGCATGGCACGGCATGGCACGGCATGGCACGGCATGGCACGGCATGGCACGGCATGGCACGGCATGGCACGGCATGGCACGGCATGGCACGGCATGGCACGGCATGGCACGGCATGGCACGGCATGGCACGGCATGGCACGGCATGGCACGGCATGGCACGGCATGGCACGGCATGGCACGGCATGGCACGGCATGGCACGGCATGGCACGGCATGGCACGGCATGGCACGGCATGGCACGGCATGGCACGGCATGGCACGGCATGGCACGGCATGGCACGGCATGGCACGGCATGGCACGGCATGGCACGGCATGGCACGGCAAGGCACGGCATTGAATGGCATGGAATGGCATTGAATGGCAAGGCATGGCACCGGCATGGCACCGGCATGGCACGGCATGGCACGGCATGGCACCGGCATGGCACGGCATGGCACGGCATGGCACGGCATGGCACCGGCATGGCACGGCATGGCACCGGCATGGCACGGCATGGCACGGCATGGCACCGGCATGGCACGGCATGGCACGGCATGGCACCGGCATGGCACCGGCATGGCACGGCATGGCACGGCATGGCACGGCATGGAACGGCATGGAATGGCATGGAATGGCATGGAATGGCATGGAATGGCATGGAATGGCATGGAATGGCATGGAATGGCATGGAATGGCATGGAATGGCATGGAATGGCATGGAATGGCATGGAATGGCATGGAATGGCATGGAATGGCATGGAATGGCATGGAATGGCATGGAATGGCATGGAATGGCATGGAATGGCATGGAATGGCATGGAATGGCATGGAATGGCATGGAATGGCATGGAATGGCATGGAATGGCATGGAATGGCATGGAATGGCATGGAATGGCATGGAATGGCATGGAATGGCATGGAATGGCATGGAATGGCATGGAATGGCATGGAATGGCATGGAATGGCATGGAATGGCATGGAATGGCATGGAATGGCATGGAATGGCATGGAATGGCATGGAATGGCATGGAATGGCATGGAATGGCATGGAATGGCATGGAATGGCATGGAATGGCATGGAATGGCATGGAATGGCATGGAATGGCATGGAATGGCATGGAATGGCATGGAATGGCATGGAATGGCATGGAATGGCATGGAATGGCATGGAATGGCATGGAATGGCATGGAATGGCATGGAATGGCATGGAATGGCATGGAATGGCATGGAATGGCATGGAATGGCATGGAATGGCATGGAATGGCATGGAATGGCATGGAATGGCATGGAATGGCATGGAATGGCATGGAATGGCATGGAATGGCATGGAATGGCATGGAATGGCATGGAATGGCATGGAATGGCATGGAATGGCATGGAATGGCATGGAATGGCATGGAATGGCATGGAATGGCATGGAATGGCATGGAATGGCATGGAATGGCATGGAATGGCATGGAATGGCATGGAATGGCATGGAATGGCATGGAATGGCATGGAATGGCATGGAATGGCATGGAATGGCATGGAATGGCACGGCATGGCACGGCATGGCACGGCATGGCACGGCATGGCACGGCATGGCACGGCATGGCACGGCATGGCACGGCATGGCACGGCATGGCACGGCATGGCACGGCATGGCACGGCATGGCACGGCATGGCACGGCATGGCACGGCATGGCACGGCATGGCACGGCATGGCACGGCATGGCACGGCAAGGCACGGCATTGAATGGCATGGAATGGCATTGACATTGGAATGGCATGGCACCGGCATGGCACGGCATGGCACCGGCATGGCACGGCATGGCACCGGCATGGCACGGCATGGCACCGGCATGGCACCGGCATGGCACGGCATGGCACCGGCATGGCACGGCATGGCACCGGCATGGCACGGCATGGCACCGGCATGGCACGGCATGGCACGGCATGGCACCGGCATGGCACGGCATGGCACCGGCATGGCACGGCATGGCACCGGCATGGCACGGCATGGCACGGCATGGCACGGCATGGCACCGGCATGGCACGGCATGGCACGGCATGGCACGGCATTGAATGGCATGGAATGGCATGGAATGGCATGGAATGGCATGGAATGGCATGGAATGGCATGGAATGGCATGGAATGGCATGGAATGGCATGGAATGGCATGGAATGGCATGGAATGGCATGGAATGGCATGGAATGGCATGGAATGGCATGGAATGGCATGGCACCGCATGGCACGGCATGGCACCGCATGGCACGGCATGGCACCGGCATGGCACGGCATGGCACCGGCATGGCACGGCATGGCACGGCATGGCACCGGCATGGCACGGCATGGCACGGCATGGCACCGGCATGGCACGGCATGGCACCGGCATGGCACGGCATGGCACGGCATGGCACGGCATGGCACCGGCATGGCACGGCATGGCAGGGCATGGCACGGCATTGAATGGCATGGAATGGCATGGAATGGCATGGAATGGCATGGCACCGCATGGCACGGCATGGCACCGCATGGCACGGCATAGCACGGCATGGCACGGCATTGAATGGCATGGAATGGCATGGAATGGCATGGAATGGCATGGAATGGCATGGAATGGCATGGAATGGCATGGAATGGCATGGAATGGCATGGAATGGCATGGAATGGCATGGAATGGCATGAAATGGCATGGAATGGCATGGAATGGCATGGCACGGCATGGCACGGCATGGCACGGCATGGACGGCATGGCACGGCATGGCACGGCATGGCACGGCATGGACGGCATGGCACGGCATGGCACGGCAAGGCACGGCATTGAATGGCATGGAATGGCATTGAATGGCACGGAATGGCACGGCATGGCACGGCATGGCACGGCATGGCACGGCATGGCACCGGCATGGCACCGGCATGGCACGGCATGGCACGGCATGGCACCGGCATGGCACGGCATGGCACGGCATGGCACCGGCATGGCACGGCATGGCACGGCAAGGCACGGCATTGAATGGCATGGAATGGCATTGAATGGCACGGCATGGCACCGGCATGGCACCGGCATGGCACGGCATGGCACGGCATGGCACCGGCATGGCACGGCATGGCACGGCATGGCACGGCATGGCACGGCATGGCACGGCATGGCACGGCATGGCACCGGCATGGCACGGCATGGCACGGCATTGAATGGCATGGAATGGCATGGAATGGCATGGAATGGCATGGAATGGCATGGAATGGCATGGAATGGCATGGCACCGCATGGCACGGCATGGCACCGCATGGCACGGCATGGCACCGGCATGGCACGGCATGGCACCGGCATGGCACGGCATGGCACCGGCATGGCACGGCATGGCACCGGCATGGCACGGCATGGCACGGCATGGCACCGGCATGGCACCGGCATGGCACGGCATGGCACCGGCATGGCACGGCATGGCACGGCATGGCACCGGCATGGCACGGCATGGCAGGGCATGGCACGGCATTGAATGGCATGGAATGGCATGGCACCGCATGGCACGGCATTGAATGGCATGGAATGGCATGGAATGGCATGGAATGGCATGGAATGGCATGGAATGGCATGGAATGGCATGGAATGGCATGGAATGGCATGGAATGGCATGGAATGGCATGGAATGGCATGGAATGGCATGGAATGGCATGGAATGGCATGGAATGGCATGGAATGGCATGGAATGGCATGGAATGGCATGGAATGGCATGGAATGGCATGGAATGGCATGGAATGGCATGGAATGGCATGGAATGGCATGGAATGGCATGGAATGGCATGGAATGGCATGGAATGGCATGGAATGGCATGAAATGGCATGGAATGGCATGGAATGGCATGGCACGGCATGGCACGGCATGGCACGGCATGGACGGCATGGCACGGCATGGCACGGCAAGGCACGGCATTGAATGGCATGGAATGGCATTGAATGGCACGGAATGGCACGGCATGGCACGGCATGGCACGGCATGGCACGGCATGGCACGGCATGGCACGGCATGGCACCGGCATGGCACCGGCATGGCACGGCATGGCACCGGCATGGCACGGCATGGCACGGCATGGCACGGCATGGCACCGGCATGGCACGGCATGGCACCGGCATGGCACGGCATGGCACCGGCATGGCACGGCATGGCACCGGCATGGCACGGCATGGCACCGGCATGGCACGGCATGGCACCGGCATGGCACGGCATGGCACCGGCATGGCACGGCATGGCACCGGCATGGCACGGCATGGCACCGGCATGGCACGGCATGGCACCGGCATGGCACGGCATGGCACCGGCATGGCACGGCATGGCACGGCATGGCACCGGCATGGCACGGCATGGCACCGGCATGGCACGGCATGGCACCGGCATGGCACGGCATGGAATGGCATGGAATGGCATGGAATGGCATGGAATGGCATGGAATGGCATGGAATGGCATGGAATGGCATGGAATGGCATGGAATGGCATGGAATGGCATGGAATGGCATGGAATGGCATGGAATGGCATGGAATGGCATGGAATGGCATGGAATGGCATGGAATGGCATGGAATGGCATGGAATGGCATGGAATGGCATGGAATGGCATGGAATGGCATGGAATGGCATGGAATGGCATGGAATGGCATGGAATGGCATGGAATGGCATGGAATGGCATGGAATGGCATGGAATGGCATGGAATGGCATGGAATGGCATGGAATGGCATGGAATGGCATGGAATGGCATGGAATGGCATGGAATGGCATGGAATGGCATGGAATGGCATGGCACCGCATGGCACGGCATGGCACGGCATGGCACCGGCATGGCACGGCATGGCACCGGCATGGCACGGCATGGCACGGCATGGCACCGGCATGGAATGGCATGGAATGGCATGGAATGGCATGGAATGGCATGGAATGGCATGGAATGGCATGGAATGGCATGGAATGGCATGGAATGGCATGGAATGGCATGGAATGGCATGGAATGGCATGGAATGGCATGGAATGGCATGGAATGGCATGGAATGGCATGGAATGGCATGGAATGGCATGGAATGGCATGGAATGGCATGGAATGGCATGGAATGGCATGGAATGGCATGGAATGGCATGGAATGGCATGGAATGGCATGGAATGGCATGGAATGGCATGGAATGGCATGGAATGGCATGGAATGGCATGGCACCGCATGGAATGGCATGGCACCGCATGGCACGGCATGGCACCGGCATGGCACGGCATGGCACCGGCATGGCACCGGCATGGCACGGCATGGCACCGGCATGGCACGGCATGGCACCGGCATGGCACGGCATGGCACGGCATGGCACGGCATGGCACCGGCATGGCACGGCATGGCACCGGCATGGCACGGCATGGCACGGCATGGCACGGCATGGCACGGCATGGCACGGCATGGCACCGGCATGGCACGGCATGGCACGGCATGGCACGGCATGGCACGGCATTGAATGGCATGGAATGGCATGGAATGGCATGGAATGGCATGGAATGGCATGGAATGGCATGGAATGGCATGGAATGGCATGGAATGGCATGGAATGGCATGGAATGGCATGGAATGGCATGGAATGGCATGGAATGGCATGGAATGGCATGGAATGGCATGGCACGGCATGGAATGGCATGGCACGGCATGGCACGGCATGGAATGGCATGGCACGGCATGGCACGGCATGGCACGGCATGGCACGGCATGGCACGGCATGGCACGGCATGGCACGGCATGGCACGGCATGGCACGGCATGGCACGGCATGGCACGGCATGGCACGGCATGGCACGGCATGGCACGGCATGGCACGGCATGGCACGGCATGGCACGGCATGGCACGGCATGGCACGGCATGGCACGGCATGGCACGGCATGGCACGGCATGGCACGGCATGGCACGGCATGGCACGGCATGGCACGGCATGGCACGGCATGGCACGGCATGGCACGGCATGGCACGGCATGGCACGGCATGGCACGGCATGGCACGGCATGGCACGGCATGGCACGGCATGGCACGGCATGGCACGGCATGGCACGGCATGGCACGGCATGGCACGGCATGGCACGGCATGGCACGGCATGGCACGGCATGGCACGGCATGGCACGGCATGGCACGGCATGGCACGGCATGGCACGGCATGGCACGGCATGGCACGGCATGGCACGGCATGGCACGGCATGGCACGGCATGGCACGGCATGGCACGGCATGGCACGGCATGGCACGGCATGGCACGGCATGGCACGGCATGGCACGGCATGGCACGGCATGGCACGGCATGGCACGGCATGGCACGGCATGGCACGGCATGGCACGGCATGGCACGGCATGGCACGGCATGGCACGGCATGGCACGGCATGGCACGGCATGGCACGGCATGGCACGGCATGGCACGGCATGGCACGGCATGGCACGGCATGGCACGGCATGGCACGGCATGGCACGGCATGGCACGGCATGGCACGGCATGGCACGGCATGGCACGGCATGGCACGGCATGGCACGGCATGGCACGGCATGGCACGGCATGGCACGGCATGGCACGGCATGGCACGGCATGGCACGGCATGGCACGGCATGGCACGGCATGGCACGGCATGGCACGGCATGGCACGGCATGGCACGGCATGGCACGGCATGGCACGGCATGGCACGGCATGGCACGGCATGGCACGGCATGGCACGGCATGGCACGGCATGGCACGGCATGGCACGGCATGGCACGGCATGGCACGGCATGGCACGGCATGGCACGGCATGGCACGGCATGGCACGGCATGGCACGGCATGGCACGGCATGGCACGGCATGGCACGGCATGGCACGGCATGGCACGGCAAGGCACGGCATTGAATGGCATGGAATGGCATTGAATGGCAAGGCATGGCACCGGCATGGCACCGGCATGGCACGGCATGGCACGGCATGGCACCGGCATGGCACGGCATGGCACGGCATGGCACGGCATGGCACCGGCATGGCACGGCATGGCACGGCATGGCACCGGCATGGCACGGCATGGCACCGGCATGGCACGGCATGGCACCGGCATGGCACGGCATGGCACCGGCATGGCACGGCATGGCACGGCATGGCACCGGCATGGCACCGGCATGGCACGGCATGGCACCGGCATGGCACGGCATGGCACGGCATGGCACCGGCATGGCACGGCATGGCAGGGCATGGCACGGCATTGAATGGCATGGAATGGCATGGAATGGCATGGAATGGCATGGCACCGCATGGCACGGCATGGCACCGCATGGCACGGCATTGAATGGCATGGAATGGCATGGAATGGCATGGAATGGCATGGAATGGCATGGAATGGCATGGAATGGCATGGAATGGCAGGGAATGGCATGGAATGGCATGGAATGGCATGGAATGGCATGGAATGGCATGGAATGGCATGGAATGGCATGGAATGGCATGGAATGGCATGGAATGGCATGGAATGGCATGGAATGGCATGGAATGGCATGGAATGGCATGGAATGGCATGGAATGGCATGGAATGGCATGGAATGGCATGGAATGGCATGGAATGGCATGGAATGGCATGAAATGGCATGGAATGGCATGGAATGGCATGGCACGGCATGGCACGGCATGGCACGGCATGGACGGCATGGCACGGCATGGCACGGCAAGGCACGGCATTGAATGGCATGGAATGGCATTGAATGGCACGGAATGGCACGGCATGGCACGGCATGGCACGGCATGGCACCGGCATGGCACGGCATGGCACGGCATTGAATGGCATGGAATGGCATGGAATGGCATGGAATGGCATGGAATGGCATGGAATGGCATGGAATGGCATGGCACCGCATGGCACGGCATGGCACCGGCATGGCACGGCATGGCACCGGCATGGCACGGCATGGCACCGGCATGGCACGGCATGGCACGGCATGGCACCGGCATGGCACGGCATGGCACGGCATGGCACGGCAAGGCACGGCATTGAATGGCATGGAATGGCATTGAATGGCACGGAATGGCACGGCATGGCACGGCATGGCACCGGCATGGCACCGGCATGGCACGGCATGGCACGGCATGGCACCGGCATGGCACGGCATGGCACGGCATGGCACGGCATGGCACCGGCATGGCACGGCATGGCACCGGCATGGCACGGCATGGCACGGCATGGCACCGGCATGGCACGGCATGGCACGGCATGGCACCGGCATGGCACGGCATGGCACCGGCATGGCACGGCATGGCACCGGCATGGCACGGCATGGCACCGGCATGGCACGGCATGGCACCGGCATGGCACGGCATGGCACCGGCATGGCACGGCATGGCACCGGCATGGCACGGCATGGCACCGGCATGGCACGGCATGGCACCGGCATGGCACGGCATGGCACCGGCATGGCACGGCATGGCACGGCATGGCACCGGCATGGCACGGCATGGCACCGGCATGGCACGGCATGGCACCGGCATGGCACGGCATGGAATGGCATGGAATGGCATGGAATGGCATGGAATGGCATGGAATGGCATGGAATGGCATGGAATGGCATGGAATGGCATGGAATGGCATGGAATGGCATGGAATGGCATGGAATGGCATGGAATGGCATGGAATGGCATGGAATGGCATGGAATGGCATGGAATGGCATGGAATGGCATGGAATGGCATGGAATGGCATGGAATGGCATGGAATGGCATGGAATGGCATGGAATGGCATGGCACCGCATGGCACGGCATGGCACGGCATGGCACCGGCATGGCACGGCATGGCACCGGCATGGCACGGCATGGCACGGCATGGAATGGCATGGAATGGCATGGAATGGCATGGAATGGCATGGAATGGCATGGAATGGCATGGAATGGCATGGAATGGCATGGAATGGCATGGAATGGCATGGAATGGCATGGAATGGCATGGAATGGCATGGAATGGCATGGAATGGCATGGAATGGCATGGAATGGCATGGAATGGCATGGAATGGCATGGAATGGCATGGAATGGCATGGCACCGCATGGAATGGCATGGCACGGCATGGCACCGGCATGGCACGGCATGGCACCGGCATGGCACGGCATGGCACGGCATGGCACGGCATGGCACCGGCATGGCACGGCATGGCACCGGCATGGCACGGCATGGCACGGCATGGCACGGCATGGCACCGGCATGGCACGGCATGGCACCGGCATGGCACGGCATGGCACGGCATGGCACGGCATGGCACGGCATGGCACCGGCATGGCACGGCATGGCACGGCATGGCACGGCATGGCACGGCATTGAATGGCATGGAATGGCATGGAATGGCATGGAATGGCATGGAATGGCATGGAATGGCATGGAATGGCATGGAATGGCATGGAATGGCATGGAATGGCATGGAATGGCATGGAATGGCATGGCACGGCATGGAATGGCATGGCACGGCATGGCACGGCATGGAATGGCATGGCACGGCATGGCACGGCATGGCACCGGCATGGCACGGCATGGCACCGGCATGGCACGGCATGGCACGGCATGGCACGGCATGGCACGGCATGGCACGGCATGGCACGGCATGGCACGGCATGGCACGGCATGGCACGGCATGGCACGGCATGGCACGGCATGGCACGGCATGGCACGGCATGGCACGGCATGGCACGGCATGGCACGGCATGGCACGGCATGGCACGGCATGGCACGGCATGGCACGGCATGGCACGGCAAGGCACGGCATTGAATGGCATGGAATGGCATTGACATTGGAATGGCATGGCACCGGCATGGCACGGCATGGCACCGGCATGGCACGGCATGGCACCGGCATGGCACGGCATGGCACCGGCATGGCACCGGCATGGCACGGCATGGCACCGGCATGGCACGGCATGGCACCGGCATGGCACGGCATGGCACCGGCATGGCACGGCATGGCACGGCATGGCACCGGCATGGCACGGCATGGCACCGGCATGGCACGGCATGGCACCGGCATGGCACGGCATGGCACGGCATGGCACGGCATGGCACCGGCATGGCACGGCATGGCACGGCATGGCACGGCATTGAATGGCATGGAATGGCATGGAATGGCATGGAATGGCATGGAATGGCATGGAATGGCATGGAATGGCATGGAATGGCATGGAATGGCATGGAATGGCATGGAATGGCATGGAATGGCATGGAATGGCATGGAATGGCATGGAATGGCATGGAATGGCATGGAATGGCATGGCACCGCATGGCACGGCATGGCACCGCATGGCACGGCATGGCACCGGCATGGCACGGCATGGCACCGGCATGGCACGGCATGGCACGGCATGGCACCGGCATGGCACGGCATGGCACGGCATGGCACCGGCATGGCACGGCATGGCACCGGCATGGCACGGCATGGCACGGCATGGCACGGCATGGCACCGGCATGGCACGGCATGGCAGGGCATGGCACGGCATTGAATGGCATGGAATGGCATGGAATGGCATGGAATGGCATGGCACCGCATGGCACGGCATGGCACCGCATGGCACGGCATAGCACGGCATGGCACGGCATTGAATGGCATGGAATGGCATGGAATGGCATGGAATGGCATGGAATGGCATGGAATGGCATGGAATGGCATGGAATGGCATGGAATGGCATGGAATGGCATGGAATGGCATGAAATGGCATGGAATGGCATGGAATGGCATGGCACGGCATGGCACGGCATGGCACGGCATGGACGGCATGGCACGGCATGGCACGGCATGGCACCGGCATGGCACCGGCATGGCACGGCATGGCACGGCATGGCACCGGCATGGCACGGCATGGCACGGCATGGCACCGGCATGGCACGGCATGGCACGGCAAGGCACGGCATTGAATGGCATGGAATGGCATTGAATGGCACGGCATGGCACCGGCATGGCACCGGCATGGCACGGCATGGCACGGCATGGCACCGGCATGGCACGGCATGGCACGGCATGGCACGGCATGGCACGGCATGGCACGGCATGGCACGGCATGGCACCGGCATGGCACGGCATGGCACGGCATTGAATGGCATGGAATGGCATGGAATGGCATGGAATGGCATGGAATGGCATGGAATGGCATGGAATGGCATGGCACCGCATGGCACGGCATGGCACCGCATGGCACGGCATGGCACCGGCATGGCACGGCATGGCACCGGCATGGCACGGCATGGCACCGGCATGGCACGGCATGGCACCGGCATGGCACGGCATGGCACGGCATGGCACCGGCATGGCACCGGCATGGCACGGCATGGCACCGGCATGGCACGGCATGGCACGGCATGGCACCGGCATGGCACGGCATGGCAGGGCATGGCACGGCATTGAATGGCATGGAATGGCATGGCACCGCATGGCACGGCATTGAATGGCATGGAATGGCATGGAATGGCATGGAATGGCATGGAATGGCATGGAATGGCATGGAATGGCATGGAATGGCATGGAATGGCATGGAATGGCATGGAATGGCATGGAATGGCATGGAATGGCATGGAATGGCATGGAATGGCATGGAATGGCATGGAATGGCATGGAATGGCATGGAATGGCATGGAATGGCATGGAATGGCATGGAATGGCATGGAATGGCATGAAATGGCATGGAATGGCATGGAATGGCATGGCACGGCATGGCACGGCATGGCACGGCATGGACGGCATGGCACGGCATGGCACGGCAAGGCACGGCATTGAATGGCATGGAATGGCATTGAATGGCACGGAATGGCACGGCATGGCACGGCATGGCACGGCATGGCACGGCATGGCACGGCATGGCACGGCATGGCACCGGCATGGCACCGGCATGGCACGGCATGGCACCGGCATGGCACGGCATGGCACGGCATGGCACGGCATGGCACCGGCATGGCACGGCATGGCACCGGCATGGCACGGCATGGCACCGGCATGGCACGGCATGGCACCGGCATGGCACGGCATGGCACCGGCATGGCACGGCATGGCACCGGCATGGCACGGCATGGCACCGGCATGGC
Organism: Cryptus armator; assembly: GCA_963971235.1. Lineage (NCBI taxonomy): Eukaryota > Metazoa > Arthropoda > Insecta > Hymenoptera > Ichneumonidae > Cryptus > Cryptus armator. Next base: position 23,113 of record CAXARG010000089.1, on the reverse strand, counting down.
ACGGCATGGCACCGGCATGGCACGGCATGGCACCGGCATGGCACGGCATGGCACCGGCATGGCACGGCATGGCACGGCATGGCACCGGCATGGCACGGCATGGCACCGGCATGGCACGGCATGGCACCGGCATGGCACGGCATGGAATGGCATGGAATGGCATGGAATGGCATGGAATGGCATGGAATGGCATGGAATGGCATGGAATGGCATGGAATGGCATGGAATGGCATGGAATGGCATGGAATGGCATGGAATGGCATGGAATGGCATGGAATGGCATGGAATGGCATGGAATGGCATGGAATGGCATGGAATGGCATGGAATGGCATGGAATGGCATGGAATGGCATGGAATGGCATGGAATGGCATGGCACCGCATGGCACGGCATGGCACGGCATGGCACCGGCATGGCACGGCATGGCACCGGCATGGCACGGCATGGCACGGCATGGCACCGGCATGGAATGGCATGGAATGGCATGGAATGGCATGGAATGGCATGGAATGGCATGGAATGGCATGGAATGGCATGGAATGGCATGGAATGGCATGGAATGGCATGGAATGGCATGGAATGGCATGGAATGGCATGGAATGGCATGGAATGGCATGGAATGGCATGGAATGGCATGGAATGGCATGGAATGGCATGGAATGGCATGGAATGGCATGGAATGGCATGGAATGGCATGGAATGGCATGGAATGGCATGGAATGGCATGGAATGGCATGGCACCGCATGGAATGGCATGGCACCGCATGGCACGGCATGGCACCGGCATGGCACGGCATGGCACCGGCATGGCACCGGCATGGCACGGCATGGCACCGGCATGGCACGGCATGGCACCGGCATGGCACGGCATGGCACGGCATGGCACGGCATGGCACCGGCATGGCACGGCATGGCACCGGCATGGCACGGCATGGCACGGCATGGCACGGCATGGCACGGCATGGCACCGGCATGGCACGGCATGGCACGGCATGGCACGGCATGGCACGGCATTGAATGGCATGGAATGGCATGGAATGGCATGGAATGGCATGGAATGGCATGGAATGGCATGGAATGGCATGGAATGGCATGGAATGGCATGGAATGGCATGGAATGGCATGGAATGGCATGGAATGGCATGGAATGGCATGGCACGGCATGGAATGGCATGGCACGGCATGGCACGGCATGGAATGGCATGGCACGGCATGGCACGGCATGGCACGGCATGGCACGGCATGGCACGGCATGGCACGGCATGGCACGGCATGGCACGGCATGGCACGGCATGGCACGGCATGGCACGGCATGGCACCGGCATGGCACCGGCATGGCACGGCATGGCACGGCATGGCACCGGCATGGCACGGCATGGCACGGCATGGCACGGCATGGCACCGGCATGGCACGGCATGGCACCGGCATGGCACGGCATGGCACGGCATGGCACCGGCATGGCACGGCATGGCACGGCATGGCACCGGCATGGCACGGCATGGCACCGGCATGGCACGGCATGGCACCGGCATGGCACGGCATGGCACCGGCATGGCACGGCATGGCACCGGCATGGCACGGCATGGCACCGGCATGGCACGGCATGGCACCGGCATGGCACGGCATGGCACCGGCATGGCACGGCATGGCACCGGCATGGCACGGCATGGCACCGGCATGGCACGGCATGGCACGGCATGGCACCGGCATGGCACGGCATGGCACCGGCATGGCACGGCATGGCACCGGCATGGCACGGCATGGAATGGCATGGAATGGCATGGAATGGCATGGAATGGCATGGAATGGCATGGAATGGCATGGAATGGCATGGAATGGCATGGAATGGCATGGAATGGCATGGAATGGCATGGAATGGCATGGAATGGCATGGAATGGCATGGAATGGCATGGAATGGCATGGAATGGCATGGAATGGCATGGAATGGCATGGAATGGCATGGAATGGCATGGAATGGCATGGAATGGCATGGAATGGCATGGAATGGCATGGAATGGCATGGAATGGCATGGAATGGCATGGAATGGCATGGAATGGCATGGAATGGCATGGAATGGCATGGAATGGCATGGAATGGCATGGAATGGCATGGAATGGCATGGAATGGCATGGCACCGCATGGCACGGCATGGCACGGCATGGCACCGGCATGGCACGGCATGGCACCGGCATGGCACGGCATGGCACGGCATGGAATGGCATGGAATGGCATGGAATGGCATGGAATGGCATGGAATGGCATGGAATGGCATGGAATGGCATGGAATGGCATGGAATGGCATGGAATGGCATGGAATGGCATGGAATGGCATGGAATGGCATGGAATGGCATGGAATGGCATGGAATGGCATGGAATGGCATGGAATGGCATGGAATGGCATGGAATGGCATGGAATGGCATGGAATGGCATGGAATGGCATGGAATGGCATGGAATGGCATGGAATGGCATGGAATGGCATGGAATGGCATGGAATGGCATGGAATGGCATGGAATGGCATGGAATGGCATGGAATGGCATGGCACCGCATGGAATGGCATGGCACCGCATGGCACGGCATGGCACCGGCATGGCACGGCATGGCACCGGCATGGCACCGGCATGGCACGGCATGGCACCGGCATGGCACGGCATGGCACCGGCATGGCACGGCATGGCACGGCATGGCACGGCATGGCACCGGCATGGCACGGCATGGCACCGGCATGGCACGGCATGGCACGGCATGGCACGGCATGGCACGGCATGGCACCGGCATGGCACGGCATGGCACGGCATGGCACGGCATGGCACGGCATTGAATGGCATGGAATGGCATGGAATGGCATGGAATGGCATGGAATGGCATGGAATGGCATGGAATGGCATGGAATGGCATGGAATGGCATGGAATGGCATGGCACGGCATGGAATGGCATGGCACGGCATGGCACGGCATGGAATGGCATGGCACGGCATGGCACGGCATGGCACGGCATGGCACGGCATGGCACGGCATGGCACGGCATGGCACGGCATGGCACGGCATGGCACGGCATGGCACGGCATGGCACGGCATGGCACGGCATGGCACGGCATGGCACGGCATGGCACGGCATGGCACGGCATGGCACGGCATGGCACGGCATGGCACGGCATGGCACGGCATGGCACGGCATGGCACGGCATGGCACGGCATGGCACGGCATGGCACGGCATGGCACGGCATGGCACGGCATGGCACGGCATGGCACGGCATGGCACGGCATGGCACGGCATGGCACGGCATGGCACGGCATGGCACGGCATGGCACGGCATGGCACGGCATGGCACGGCATGGCACGGCATGGCACGGCATGGCACGGCATGGCACGGCATGGCACGGCATGGCACGGCATGGCACGGCATGGCACGGCATGGCACGGCATGGCACGGCATGGCACGGCATGGCACGGCATGGCACGGCATGGCACGGCATGGCACGGCATGGCACGGCATGGCACGGCATGGCACGGCATGGCACGGCATGGCACGGCATGGCACGGCATGGCACGGCATGGCACGGCATGGCACGGCATGGCACGGCATGGCACGGCATGGCACGGCATGGCACGGCATGGCACGGCATGGCACGGCATGGCACGGCATGGCACGGCATGGCACGGCATGGCACGGCATGGCACGGCATGGCACGGCATGGCACGGCATGGCACGGCATGGCACGGCATGGCACGGCATGGCACGGCATGGCACGGCAAGGCACGGCATTGAATGGCATGGAATGGCATTGACATTGGAATGGCATGGCACCGGCATGGCACGGCATGGCACCGGCATGGCACGGCATGGCACCGCATGGCACCGGCATGGCACGGCATGGCACCGGCATGGCACGGCATGGCACCGGCATGGCACCGGCATGGCACGGCATGGCACCGGCATGGCACGGCATGGCACCGGCATGGCACGGCATGGCACCGGCATGGCACGGCATGGCACCGGCATGGCACGGCATGGCACGGCATGGCACCGGCATGGCACGGCATGGCACCGGCATGGCACGGCATGGCACGGCATGGCACGGCATGGCACCGGCATGGCACGGCATGGCACGGCATGGCACGGCATTGAATGGCATGGAATGGCATGGAATGGCATGGAATGGCATGGAATGGCATGGAATGGCATGGAATGGCATGGAATGGCATGGAATGGCATGGAATGGCATGGAATGGCATGGAATGGCATGGCACCGCATGGCACGGCATGGCACCGCATGGCACGGCATGGCACCGGCATGGCACGGCATGGCACCGGCATGGCACGGCATGGCACGGCATGGCACCGGCATGGCACGGCATGGCACGGCATGGCACCGGCATGGCACGGCATGGCACCGGCATGGCACGGCATGGCACGGCATGGCACGGCATGGCACGGCATGGCACCGGCATGGCACGGCATGGCAGGGCATGGCACGGCATTGAATGGCATGGAATGGCATGGAATGGCATGGAATGGCATGGCACCGCATGGCACGGCATGGCACCGCATGGCACGGCATAGCACGGCATGGCACGGCATTGAATGGCATGGAATGGCATGGAATGGCATGGAATGGCATGGAATGGCATGGAATGGCATGGAATGGCATGGAATGGCATGGAATGGCATTGAATGGCATGGAATGGCATGGAATGGCATGGAATGGCATGGAATGGCATGGAATGGCATGGAATGGCATGGAATGGCATGGAATGGCATGGAATGGCATGGAATGGCATGGAATGGCATGAAATGGCATGGAATGGCATGGAATGGCATGGCACGGCATGGCACGGCATGGCACGGCATGGACGGCATGGCACGGCATGGCACGGCAAGGCACGGCATTGAATGGCATGGAATGGCATTGAATGGCACGGAATGGCACGGCATGGCACGGCATGGCACCGGCATGGCACCGGCATGGCACGGCATGGCACGGCATGGCACGGCATGGCACCGGCATGGCACGGCATGGCACGGCATGGCACGGCATGGCACCGGCATGGCACGGCATGGCACGGCATGGCACGGCATGGCACCGGCATGGCACGGCATGGCACCGGCATGGCACGGCATGGCACGGCATGGCACGGCATGGCACCGGCATGGCACGGCATGGCACCGGCATGGCACGGCATGGCACGGCATGGCACCGGCATGGCACGGCATGGCACGGCATGGCACCGGCATGGCACCGGCATGGCACGGCATGGCACGGCATGGCACGGCATGGAATGGCATGGAATGGCATGGAATGGCATGGAATGGCATGGAATGGCATGGAATGGCATGGAATGGCATGGAATGGCATGAAATGGCATGGAACGGCATGGAACGGCATGGCACGGCATGGCACGGCATGGCACGGCATGGCACGGCATGGCACGGCATGGCACGGCATGGCACGGCATGGCACGGCATGGCACGGCATGGCACGGCATGGCACGGCATGGCACGGCATGGCACGGCATGGCACGGCATGGCACGGCATGGCACGGCATGGCACGGCATGGCACGGCATGGCACGGCATGGCACGGCATGGCACGGCATGGCACGGCATGGCACGGCATGGCACGGCATGGCACGGCATGGCACGGCATGGCACGGCAAGGCACGGCATTGAATGGCATGGAATGGCATTGAATGGCACGGAATGGCACGGCATGGCACCGGCATGGCACCAGCATGGCACGGCATAGCACGGCATGGCACCGGCATGGCACGGCATGGCACGGCATGGCACGGCATGGCACCGGCATGGCACCGGCATGGCACGGCATGGCACCGGCATGGCACGACATGGCACCGGCATGGCACGGCATGGCACCGGCATGGCACCGGCATGGCACGGCATGGCACGGCATGGCACGGCATGGCACCGGCATGGCACGGCATGGCACCGGCATGGCACGGCATGGCACCGGCATGGCACGGCATGGCACCGGCATGGCACGGCATGGAATGGCATGGAATGGCATGGAATGGCATGGAATGGCATGGAATGGCATGGAATGGCATGGAATGGCATGGAATGGCATGGAATGGCATGGAATGGCATGGAATGGCATGGAATGGCATGGAATGGCATGGAATGGCATGGAATGGCATGGAATGGCATGGAATGGCATGGAATGGCATGGAATGGCATGGAATGGCATGGAATGGCATGGAATGGCATGGAATGGCATGGAATGGCATGGAATGGCATGGAATGGCATGGAATGGCATGGCACCGCATGGCACGGCATGGCACCGCATGGCACCGCATGGCACGGCATGGCACGGCATGGCACCGGCATGGCACGGCATGGCACGGCATGGCACCGGCATGGAATGGCATGGAATGGCATGGAATGGCATGGAATGGCATGGAATGGCATGGAATGGCATGGAATGGCATGGAATGGCATGGAATGGCATGGAATGGCATGGAATGGCATGGAATGGCATGGAATGGCATGGAATGGCATGGAATGGCATGGAATGGCATGGAATGGCATGGAATGGCATGGAATGGCATGGAATGGCATGGAATGGCATGGAATGGCATGGAATGGCATGGAATGGCATGGAATGGCATGGAATGGCATGGAATGGCATGGAATGGCATGAAATGGCATGGAATGGCATGGAATGGCATGGCACGGCATGGCACGGCATGGCACGGCATGGACGGCATGGCACGGCATGGCACGGCAAGGCACGGCATTGAATGGCATGGAATGGCATTGAATGGCACGGAATGGCACGGCATGGCACGGCATGGCACGGCATGGCACGGCATGGCACGGCATGGCACGGCATGGCACCGGCATGGCACCGGCATGGCACGGCATGGCACCGGCATGGCACGGCATGGCACGGCATGGCACGGCATGGCACCGGCATGGCACGGCATGGCACCGGCATGGCACGGCATGGCACCGGCATGGCACGGCATGGCACCGGCATGGCACGGCATGGCACCGGCATGGCACGGCATGGCACCGGCATGGCACGGCATGGCACCGGCATGGCACGGCATGGCACCGGCATGGCACGGCATGGCACCGGCATGGCACGGCATGGCACCGGCATGGCACGGCATGGCACCGGCATGGCACGGCATGGCACCGGCATGGCACGGCATGGCACCGGCATGGCACGGCATGGAATGGCATGGAATGGCATGGAATGGCATGGAATGGCATGGAATGGCATGGAATGGCATGGAATGGCATGGAATGGCATGGAATGGCATGGAATGGCATGGAATGGCATGGAATGGCATGGAATGGCATGGAATGGCATGGAATGGCATGGAATGGCATGGAATGGCATGGAATGGCATGGAATGGCATGGAATGGCATGGAATGGCATGGAATGGCATGGAATGGCATGGAATGGCATGGAATGGCATGGAATGGCATGGAATGGCATGGAATGGCATGGAATGGCATGGAATGGCATGGAATGGCATGGAATGGCATGGAATGGCATGGCACCGCATGGCACGGCATGGCACGGCATGGCACCGGCATGGCACGGCATGGCACCGGCATGGCACGGCATGGCACGGCATGGCACCGGCATGGAATGGCATGGAATGGCATGGAATGGCATGGAATGGCATGGAATGGCATGGAATGGCATGGAATGGCATGGAATGGCATGGAATGGCATGGAATGGCATGGAATGGCATGGAATGGCATGGAATGGCATGGAATGGCATGGAATGGCATGGAATGGCATGGAATGGCATGGAATGGCATGGAATGGCATGGAATGGCATGGAATGGCATGGAATGGCATGGAATGGCATGGAATGGCATGGAATGGCATGGAATGGCATGGAATGGCATGGAATGGCATGGAATGGCATGGAATGGCATGGAATGGCATGGAATGGCATGGAATGGCATGGCACCGCATGGAATGGCATGGCACCGCATGGCACGGCATGGCACCGGCATGGCACGGCATGGCACCGGCATGGCACCGGCATGGCACGGCATGGCACCGGCATGGCACGGCATGGCACCGGCATGGCACGGCATGGCACGGCATGGCACGGCATGGCACCGGCATGGCACGGCATGGCACCGGCATGGCACGGCATGGCACGGCATGGCACGGCATGGCACGGCATGGCACCGGCATGGCACGGCATGGCACGGCATGGCACGGCATGGCACGGCATTGAATGGCATGGAATGGCATGGAATGGCATGGAATGGCATGGAATGGCATGGAATGGCATGGAATGGCATGGAATGGCATGGAATGGCATGGAATGGCATGGAATGGCATGGAATGGCATGGAATGGCATGGAATGGCATGGAATGGCATGGAATGGCATGGAATGGCATGGAATGGCATGGAATGGCATGGCACGGCATGGAATGGCATGGCACGGCATGGCACGGCATGGAATGGCATGGCACGGCATGGCACGGCATGGCACGGCATGGCACGGCATGGCACGGCATGGCACGGCATGGCACGGCATGGCACGGCATGGCACGGCATGGCACGGCATGGCACGGCATGGCACGGCATGGCACGGCATGGCACGGCATGGCACGGCATGGCACGGCATGGCACGGCATGGCACGGCATGGCACGGCATGGCACGGCATGGCACGGCATGGCACGGCATGGCACGGCATGGCACGGCATGGCACGGCATGGCACGGCATGGCACGGCATGGCACGGCATGGCACGGCATGGCACGGCATGGCACGGCATGGCACGGCATGGCACGGCATGGCACGGCATGGCACGGCATGGCACGGCATGGCACGGCATGGCACGGCATGGCACGGCATGGCACGGCATGGCACGGCATGGCACGGCATGGCACGGCATGGCACGGCATGGCACGGCATGGCACGGCATGGCACGGCATGGCACGGCATGGCACGGCATGGCACGGCATGGCACGGCATGGCACGGCATGGCACGGCATGGCACGGCATGGCACGGCATGGCACGGCATGGCACGGCATGGCACGGCATGGCACGGCATGGCACGGCATGGCACGGCATGGCACGGCATGGCACGGCATGGCACGGCATGGCACGGCATGGCACGGCATGGCACGGCATGGCACGGCATGGCACGGCATGGCACGGCATGGCACGGCATGGCACGGCATGGCACGGCATGGCACGGCATGGCACGGCATGGCACGGCATGGCACGGCATGGCACGGCATGGCACGGCATGGCACGGCATGGCACGGCATGGCACGGCATGGCACGGCATGGCACGGCATGGCACGGCATGGCACGGCATGGCACGGCATGGCACGGCATGGCACGGCATGGCACGGCATGGCACGGCATGGCACGGCATGGCACGGCATGGCACGGCATGGCACGGCATGGCACGGCATGGCACGGCATGGCACGGCATGGCACGGCATGGCACGGCATGGCACGGCATGGCACGGCATGGCACGGCATGGCACGGCATGGCACGGCATGGCACGGCATGGCACGGCATGGCACGGCATGGCACGGCATGGCACGGCATGGCACGGCATGGCACGGCATGGCACGGCATGGCACGGCATGGCACGGCATGGCACGGCATGGCACGGCATGGCACGGCATGGCACGGCATGGCACGGCATGGCACGGCATGGCACGGCATGGCACGGCATGGCACGGCAAGGCACGGCATTGAATGGCATGGAATGGCATTGAATGGCAAGGCATGGCACCGGCATGGCACCGGCATGGCACGGCATGGCACGGCATGGCACCGGCATGGCACGGCATGGCACGGCATGGCACGGCATGGCACCGGCATGGCACGGCATGGCACGGCATGGCACCGGCATGGCACGGCATGGCACCGGCATGGCACGGCATGGCACCGGCATGGCACGGCATGGCACCGGCATGGCACGGCATGGCACGGCATGGCACCGGCATGGCACCGGCATGGCACGGCATGGCACCGGCATGGCACGGCATGGCACGGCATGGCACCGGCATGGCACGGCATGGCAGGGCATGGCACGGCATTGAATGGCATGGAATGGCATGGAATGGCATGGAATGGCATGGCACCGCATGGCACGGCATGGCACCGCATGGCACGGCATTGAATGGCATGGAATGGCATGGAATGGCATGGAATGGCATGGAATGGCATGGAATGGCATGGAATGGCATGGAATGGCAGGGAATGGCATGGAATGGCATGGAATGGCATGGAATGGCATGGAATGGCATGGAATGGCATGGAATGGCATGGAATGGCATGGAATGGCATGGAATGGCATGGAATGGCATGGAATGGCATGGAATGGCATGGAATGGCATGGAATGGCATGGAATGGCATGGAATGGCATGGAATGGCATGGAATGGCATGGAATGGCATGAAATGGCATGGAATGGCATGGAATGGCATGGCACGGCATGGCACGGCATGGCACGGCAAGGCACGGCATTGAATGGCATGGAATGGCATTGAATGGCACGGAATGGCACGGCATGGCACGGCATGGCACGGCATGGCACCGGCATGGCACGGCATGGCACGGCATTGAATGGCATGGAATGGCATGGAATGGCATGGAATGGCATGGAATGGCATGGAATGGCATGGCACCGCATGGCACGGCATGGCACCGGCATGGCACGGCATGGCACCGGCATGGCACGGCATGGCACCGGCATGGCACGGCATGGCACGGCATGGCACCGGCATGGCACGGCATGGCACGGCATGGCACGGCAAGGCACGGCATTGAATGGCATGGAATGGCATTGAATGGCACGGAATGGCACGGCATGGCACGGCATGGCACCGGCATGGCACCGGCATGGCACGGCATGGCACGGCATGGCACCGGCATGGCACGGCATGGCACGGCATGGCACGGCATGGCACCGGCATGGCACGGCATGGCACCGGCATGGCACGGCATGGCACGGCATGGCACCGGCATGGCACGGCATGGCACGGCATGGCACCGGCATGGCACGGCATGGCACCGGCATGGCACGGCATGGCACCGGCATGGCACGGCATGGCACCGGCATGGCACGGCATGGCACCGGCATGGCACGGCATGGCACCGGCATGGCACGGCATGGCACCGGCATGGCACGGCATGGCACCGGCATGGCACGGCATGGCACCGGCATGGCACGGCATGGCACCGGCATGGCACGGCATGGCACGGCATGGCACCGGCATGGCACGGCATGGCACCGGCATGGCACGGCATGGCACCGGCATGGCACGGCATGGAATGGCATGGAATGGCATGGAATGGCATGGAATGGCATGGAATGGCATGGAATGGCATGGAATGGCATGGAATGGCATGGAATGGCATGGAATGGCATGGAATGGCATGGAATGGCATGGAATGGCATGGAATGGCATGGAATGGCATGGAATGGCATGGAATGGCATGGAATGGCATGGAATGGCATGGAATGGCATGGAATGGCATGGAATGGCATGGAATGGCATGGAATGGCATGGAATGGCATGGAATGGCATGGAATGGCATGGAATGGCATGGAATGGCATGGAATGGCATGGAATGGCATGGAATGGCATGGAATGGCATGGAATGGCATGGAATGGCATGGCACCGCATGGCACGGCATGGCACGGCATGGCACCGGCATGGCACGGCATGGCACCGGCATGGCACGGCATGGCACGGCATGGAATGGCATGGAATGGCATGGAATGGCATGGAATGGCATGGAATGGCATGGAATGGCATGGAATGGCATGGAATGGCATGGAATGGCATGGAATGGCATGGAATGGCATGGAATGGCATGGAATGGCATGGAATGGCATGGAATGGCATGGAATGGCATGGAATGGCATGGAATGGCATGGAATGGCATGGAATGGCATGGAATGGCATGGAATGGCATGGAATGGCATGGAATGGCATGGAATGGCATGGAATGGCATGGAATGGCATGGAATGGCATGGAATGGCATGGAATGGCATGGAATGGCATGGAATGGCATGGCACCGCATGGAATGGCATGGCACCGCATGGCACGGCATGGCACCGGCATGGCACGGCATGGCACCGGCATGGCACCGGCATGGCACGGCATGGCACCGGCATGGCACGGCATGGCACCGGCATGGCACGGCATGGCACGGCATGGCACGGCATGGCACCGGCATGGCACGGCATGGCACCGGCATGGCACGGCATGGCACGGCATGGCACGGCATGGCACGGCATGGCACCGGCATGGCACGGCATGGCACGGCATGGCACGGCATGGCACGGCATTGAATGGCATGGAATGGCATGGAATGGCATGGAATGGCATGGAATGGCATGGAATGGCATGGAATGGCATGGAATGGCATGGAATGGCATGGAATGGCATGGAATGGCATGGAATGGCATGGAATGGCATGGAATGGCATGGAATGGCATGGAATGGCATGGCACGGCATGGAATGGCATGGCACGGCATGGCACGGCATGGAATGGCATGGCACGGCATGGCACGGCATGGCACCGGCATGGCACGGCATGGCACCGGCATGGCACGGCATGGCACGGCATGGCACGGCATGGCACGGCATGGCACGGCATGGCACGGCATGGCACGGCATGGCACGGCATGGCACGGCATGGCACGGCATGGCACGGCATGGCACGGCATGGCACGGCATGGCACGGCATGGCACGGCATGGCACGGCATGGCACGGCATGGCACGGCATGGCACGGCATGGCACGGCATGGCACGGCATGGCACGGCAAGGCACGGCATTGAATGGCATGGAATGGCATTGACATTGGAATGGCATGGCACCGGCATGGCACGGCATGGCACCGGCATGGCACGGCATGGCACCGGCATGGCACGGCATGGCACCGGCATGGCACCGGCATGGCACGGCATGGCACCGGCATGGCACGGCATGGCACCGGCATGGCACGGCATGGCACCGGCATGGCACGGCATGGCACGGCATGGCACCGGCATGGCACGGCATGGCACCGGCATGGCACGGCATGGCACCGGCATGGCACGGCATGGCACGGCATGGCACGGCATGGCACCGGCATGGCACGGCATGGCACGGCATGGCACGGCATTGAATGGCATGGAATGGCATGGAATGGCATGGAATGGCATGGAATGGCATGGAATGGCATGGAATGGCATGGAATGGCATGGAATGGCATGGAATGGCATGGAATGGCATGGAATGGCATGGAATGGCATGGAATGGCATGGAATGGCATGGCACCGCATGGCACGGCATGGCACCGCATGGCACGGCATGGCACCGGCATGGCACGGCATGGCACCGGCATGGCACGGCATGGCACGGCATGGCACCGGCATGGCACGGCATGGCACCGGCATGGCACGGCATGGCACCGGCATGGCACGGCATGGCACGGCATGGCACGGCATGGCACCGGCATGGCACGGCATGGCAGGGCATGGCACGGCATTGAATGGCATGGAATGGCATGGAATGGCATGGAATGGCATGGCACCGCATGGCACGGCATGGCACCGCATGGCACGGCATAGCACGGCATGGCACGGCATTGAATGGCATGGAATGGCATGGAATGGCATGGAATGGCATGGAATGGCATGGAATGGCATGGAATGGCATGGAATGGCATGGAATGGCATGGAATGGCATGGAATGGCATGGAATGGCATGGAATGGCATGGAATGGCATGAAATGGCATGGAATGGCATGGAATGGCATGGCACGGCATGGCACGGCATGGCACGGCATGGACGGCATGGCACGGCATGGCACGGCAAGGCACGGCATTGAATGGCATGGAATGGCATTGAATGGCACGGAATGGCACGGCATGGCACGGCATGGCACGGCATGGCACGGCATGGCACCGGCATGGCACCGGCATGGCACGGCATGGCACGGCATGGCACCGGCATGGCACGGCATGGCACGGCATGGCACCGGCATGGCACGGCATGGCACGGCAAGGCACGGCATTGAATGGCATGGAATGGCATTGAATGGCACGGCATGGCACCGGCATGGCACCGGCATGGCACGGCATGGCACGGCATGGCACCGGCATGGCACGGCATGGCACGGCATGGCACGGCATGGCACGGCATGGCACGGCATGGCACGGCATGGCACCGGCATGGCACGGCATGGCACGGCATTGAATGGCATGGAATGGCATGGAATGGCATGGAATGGCATGGAATGGCATGGAATGGCATGGCACCGCATGGCACGGCATGGCACCGCATGGCACGGCATGGCACCGGCATGGCACGGCATGGCACCGGCATGGCACGGCATGGCACCGGCATGGCACGGCATGGCACCGGCATGGCACGGCATGGCACGGCATGGCACCGGCATGGCACCGGCATGGCACGGCATGGCACCGGCATGGCACGGCATGGCACGGCATGGCACCGGCATGGCACGGCATGGCAGGGCATGGCACGGCATTGAATGGCATGGAATGGCATGGCACCGCATGGCACGGCATTGAATGGCATGGAATGGCATGGAATGGCATGGAATGGCATGGAATGGCATGGAATGGCATGGAATGGCATGGAATGGCATGGAATGGCATGGAATGGCATGGAATGGCATGGAATGGCATGGAATGGCATGGAATGGCATGGAATGGCATGGAATGGCATGGAATGGCATGGAATGGCATGGAATGGCATGGAATGGCATGGAATGGCATGGAATGGCATGGAATGGCATGGAATGGCATGGAATGGCATGGAATGGCATGGAATGGCATGGAATGGCATGGAATGGCATGGAATGGCATGAAATGGCATGGAATGGCATGGAATGGCATGGCACGGCATGGCACGGCATGGCACGGCATGGACGGCATGGCACGGCATGGCACGGCAAGGCACGGCATTGAATGGCATGGAATGGCATTGAATGGCACGGAATGGCACGGCATGGCACGGCATGGCACGGCATGGCACGGCATGGCACGGCATGGCACGGCATGGCACCGGCATGGCACCGGCATGGCACGGCATGGCACCGGCATGGCACGGCATGGCACGGCATGGCACGGCATGGCACCGGCATGGCACGGCATGGCACCGGCATGGCACGGCATGGCACCGGCATGGCACGGCATGGCACCGGCATGGCACGGCATGGCACCGGCATGGCACGGCATGGCACCGGCATGGCACGGCATGGCACCGGCATGGCACGGCATGGCACCGGCATGGCACGGCATGGCACCGGCATGGCACGGCATGGCACCGGCATGGCACGGCATGGCACGGCATGGCACCGGCATGGCACGGCATGGCACCGGCATGGCACGGCATGGCACCGGCATGGCACGGCATGGAATGGCATGGAATGGCATGGAATGGCATGGAATGGCATGGAATGGCATGGAATGGCATGGAATGGCATGGAATGGCATGGAATGGCATGGAATGGCATGGAATGGCATGGAATGGCATGGAATGGCATGGAATGGCATGGAATGGCATGGAATGGCATGGAATGGCATGGAATGGCATGGAATGGCATGGAATGGCATGGAATGGCATGGAATGGCATGGAATGGCATGGAATGGCATGGAATGGCATGGAATGGCATGGAATGGCATGGAATGGCATGGAATGGCATGGAATGGCATGGAATGGCATGGAATGGCATGGAATGGCATGGAATGGCATGGAATGGCATGGAATGGCATGGAATGGCATGGAATGGCATGGAATGGCATGGCACCGCATGGCACGGCATGGCACGGCATGGCACCGGCATGGCACGGCATGGCACCGGCATGGCACGGCATGGCACGGCATGGCACCGGCATGGAATGGCATGGAATGGCATGGAATGGCATGGAATGGCATGGAATGGCATGGAATGGCATGGAATGGCATGGAATGGCATGGAATGGCATGGAATGGCATGGAATGGCATGGAATGGCATGGAATGGCATGGAATGGCATGGAATGGCATGGAATGGCATGGAATGGCATGGAATGGCATGGAATGGCATGGAATGGCATGGAATGGCATGGAATGGCATGGAATGGCATGGAATGGCATGGAATGGCATGGAATGGCATGGAATGGCATGGAATGGCATGGAATGGCATGGAATGGCATGGAATGGCATGGAATGGCATGGAATGGCATGGAATGGCATGGAATGGCATGGAATGGCATGGCACCGCATGGAATGGCATGGCACCGCATGGCACGGCATGGCACCGGCATGGCACGGCATGGCACCGGCATGGCACGGCATGGCACCGGCATGGCACGGCATGGCACCGGCATGGCACGGCATGGCACGGCATGGCACCGGCATGGCACCGGCATGGCACGGCATGGCACCGGCATGGCACGGCATGGCACGGCATGGCACCGGCATGGCACGGCATGGCAGGGCATGGCACGGCATTGAATGGCATGGAATGGCATGGCACCGCATGGCACGGCATTGAATGGCATGGAATGGCATGGAATGGCATGGAATGGCATGGAATGGCATGGAATGGCATGGAATGGCATGGAATGGCATGGAATGGCATGGAATGGCATGGAATGGCATGGAATGGCATGGAATGGCATGGAATGGCATGGAATGGCATGGAATGGCATGGAATGGCATGGAATGGCATGGAATGGCATGGAATGGCATGGAATGGCATGAAATGGCATGGAATGGCATGGAATGGCATGGCACGGCATGGCACCGGCATGGCACGGCATGGCACCGGCATGGCACCGGCATGGCACGGCATGGCACCGGCATGGCACGGCATGGCACCGGCATGGCACGGCATGGCACGGCATGGCACGGCATGGCACCGGCATGGCACGGCATGGCACGGCATGGCACGGCATGGCACGGCATGGCACCGGCATGGCACGGCATGGCACGGCATGGCACGGCATGGCACGGCATTGAATGGCATGGAATGGCATGGAATGGCATGGAATGGCATGGAATGGCATGGAATGGCATGGAATGGCATGGAATGGCATGGAATGGCATGGAATGGCATGGAATGGCATGGAATGGCATGGAATGGCATGGAATGGCATGGAATGGCATGGAATGGCATGGAATGGCATGGAATGGCATGGAATGGCATGGCACGGCATGGAATGGCATGGCACGGCATGGCACGGCATGGCACGGCATGGCACGGCATGGCACGGCATGGCACGGCATGGCACGGCATGGCACGGCATGGCACGGCATGGCACGGCATGGCACGGCATGGCACGGCATGGCACGGCATGGCACGGCATGGCACGGCATGGCACGGCATGGCACGGCATGGCACGGCATGGCACGGCATGGCACGGCATGGCACGGCATGGCACGGCATGGCACGGCATGGCACGGCATGGCACGGCATGGCACGGCATGGCACGGCATGGCACGGCATGGCACGGCATGGCACGGCATGGCACGGCATGGCACGGCATGGCACGGCATGGCACGGCATGGCACGGCATGGCACGGCATGGCACGGCATGGCACGGCATGGCACGGCATGGCACGGCATGGCACGGCATGGCACGGCATGGCACGGCATGGCACGGCATGGCACGGCATGGCACGGCATGGCACGGCATGGCACGGCATGGCACGGCATGGCACGGCATGGCACGGCATGGCACGGCATGGCACGGCATGGCACGGCATGGCACGGCATGGCACGGCATGGCACGGCATGGCACGGCATGGCACGGCATGGCACGGCATGGCACGGCATGGCACGGCATGGCACGGCATGGCACGGCATGGCACGGCATGGCACGGCATGGCACGGCATGGCACGGCATGGCACGGCATGGCACGGCATGGCACGGCATGGCACGGCATGGCACGGCATGGCACGGCATGGCACGGCATGGCACGGCATGGCACGGCATGGCACGGCATGGCACGGCATGGCACGGCATGGCACGGCATGGCACGGCATGGCACGGCATGGCACGGCATGGCACGGCATGGCACGGCATGGCACGGCATGGCACGGCAAGGCACGGCATTGAATGGCATGGAATGGCATTGAATGGCAAGGCATGGCACCGGCATGGCACCGGCATGGCACGGCATGGCACGGCATGGCACCGGCATGGCACGGCATGGCACGGCATGGCACGGCATGGCACCGGCATGGCACGGCATGGCACGGCATGGCACCGGCATGGCACGGCATGGCACCGGCATGGCACGGCATGGCACCGGCATGGCACGGCATGGCACCGGCATGGCACGGCATGGCACGGCATGGCACCGGCATGGCACCGGCATGGCACGGCATGGCACCGGCATGGCACGGCATGGCACGGCATGGCACCGGCATGGCACGGCATGGCAGGGCATGGCACGGCATTGAATGGCATGGAATGGCATGGAATGGCATGGAATGGCATGGCACCGCATGGCACGGCATGGCACCGCATGGCACGGCATTGAATGGCATGGAATGGCATGGAATGGCATGGAATGGCATGGAATGGCATGGAATGGCATGGAATGGCATGGAATGGCAGGGAATGGCATGGAATGGCATGGAATGGCATGGAATGGCATGGAATGGCATGGAATGGCATGGAATGGCATGGAATGGCATGGAATGGCATGGAATGGCATGGAATGGCATGGAATGGCATGGAATGGCATGGAATGGCATGGAATGGCATGGAATGGCATGGAATGGCATGGAATGGCATGGAATGGCATGGAATGGCATGGAATGGCATGAAATGGCATGGAATGGCATGGAATGGCATGGCACGGCATGGCACGGCATGGCACGGCATGGACGGCATGGCACGGCATGGCACGGCAAGGCACGGCATTGAATGGCATGGAATGGCATTGAATGGCACGGAATGGCACGGCATGGCACGGCATGGCACGGCATGGCACCGGCATGGCACGGCATGGCACGGCATTGAATGGCATGGAATGGCATGGAATGGCATGGAATGGCATGGAATGGCATGGAATGGCATGGAATGGCATGGCACCGCATGGCACGGCATGGCACCGGCATGGCACGGCATGGCACCGGCATGGCACGGCATGGCACCGGCATGGCACGGCATGGCACGGCATGGCACCGGCATGGCACGGCATGGCACGGCATGGCACGGCAAGGCACGGCATTGAATGGCATGGAATGGCATTGAATGGCACGGAATGGCACGGCATGGCACGGCATGGCACCGGCATGGCACCGGCATGGCACGGCATGGCACGGCATGGCACCGGCATGGCACGGCATGGCACGGCATGGCACGGCATGGCACCGGCATGGCACGGCATGGCACCGGCATGGCACGGCATGGCACGGCATGGCACCGGCATGGCACGGCATGGCACGGCATGGCACCGGCATGGCACGGCATGGCACCGGCATGGCACGGCATGGCACCGGCATGGCACGGCATGGCACCGGCATGGCACGGCATGGCACCGGCATGGCACGGCATGGCACCGGCATGGCACGGCATGGCACCGGCATGGCACGGCATGGCACCGGCATGGCACGGCATGGCACCGGCATGGCACGGCATGGCACCGGCATGGCACGGCATGGCACGGCATGGCACCGGCATGGCACGGCATGGCACCGGCATGGCACGGCATGGCACCGGCATGGCACGGCATGGAATGGCATGGAATGGCATGGAATGGCATGGAATGGCATGGAATGGCATGGAATGGCATGGAATGGCATGGAATGGCATGGAATGGCATGGAATGGCATGGAATGGCATGGAATGGCATGGAATGGCATGGAATGGCATGGAATGGCATGGAATGGCATGGAATGGCATGGAATGGCATGGAATGGCATGGAATGGCATGGAATGGCATGGAATGGCATGGAATGGCATGGAATGGCATGGAATGGCATGGAATGGCATGGAATGGCATGGAATGGCATGGAATGGCATGGAATGGCATGGAATGGCATGGCACCGCATGGCACGGCATGGCACGGCATGGCACCGGCATGGCACGGCATGGCACCGGCATGGCACGGCATGGCACGGCATGGAATGGCATGGAATGGCATGGAATGGCATGGAATGGCATGGAATGGCATGGAATGGCATGGAATGGCATGGAATGGCATGGAATGGCATGGAATGGCATGGAATGGCATGGAATGGCATGGAATGGCATGGAATGGCATGGAATGGCATGGAATGGCATGGAATGGCATGGAATGGCATGGAATGGCATGGAATGGCATGGAATGGCATGGAATGGCATGGAATGGCATGGAATGGCATGGAATGGCATGGAATGGCATGGAATGGCATGGAATGGCATGGCACCGCATGGAATGGCATGGCACCGCATGGCACGGCATGGCACCGGCATGGCACGGCATGGCACCGGCATGGCACCGGCATGGCACGGCATGGCACCGGCATGGCACGGCATGGCACCGGCATGGCACGGCATGGCACGGCATGGCACGGCATGGCACCGGCATGGCACGGCATGGCACCGGCATGGCACGGCATGGCACGGCATGGCACGGCATGGCACGGCATGGCACCGGCATGGCACGGCATGGCACGGCATGGCACGGCATGGCACGGCATTGAATGGCATGGCATTGAATGGCATGGAATGGCATGGAATGGCATGGAATGGCATGGAATGGCATGGAATGGCATGGAATGGCATGGAATGGCATGGAATGGCATGGAATGGCATGGAATGGCATGGAATGGCATGGAATGGCATGGAATGGCATGGAATGGCATGGAATGGCATGGCACGGCATGGAATGGCATGGCACGGCATGGCACGGCATGGAATGGCATGGCACGGCATGGCACGGCATGGCACGGCATGGCACGGCATGGCACGGCATGGCACGGCATGGCACGGCATGGCACGGCATGGCACGGCATGGCACGGCATGGCACGGCATGGCACGGCATGGCACGGCATGGCACGGCATGGCACGGCATGGCACGGCATGGCACGGCATGGCACGGCATGGCACGGCATGGCACGGCATGGCACGGCATGGCACGGCATGGCACGGCATGGCACGGCATGGCACGGCATGGCACGGCATGGCACGGCATGGCACGGCATGGCACGGCATGGCACGGCATGGCACGGCATGGCACGGCATGGCACGGCATGGCACGGCATGGCACGGCATGGCACGGCATGGCACGGCATGGCACGGCATGGCACGGCATGGCACGGCATGGCACGGCATGGCACGGCATGGCACGGCATGGCACGGCATGGCACGGCATGGCACGGCATGGCACGGCATGGCACGGCATGGCACGGCATGGCACGGCATGGCACGGCATGGCACGGCATGGCACGGCATGGCACGGCATGGCACGGCATGGCACGGCATGGCACGGCATGGCACGGCATGGCACGGCATGGCACGGCATGGCACGGCATGGCACGGCATGGCACGGCATGGCACGGCATGGCACGGCATGGCACGGCATGGCACGGCATGGCACGGCATGGCACGGCATGGCACGGCATGGCACGGCATGGCACGGCATGGCACGGCATGGCACGGCAAGGCACGGCATTGAATGGCATGGAATGGCATTGACATTGGAATGGCATGGCACCGGCATGGCACGGCATGGCACCGGCATGGCACGGCATGGCACCGGCATGGCACGGCATGGCACCGGCATGGCACGGCATGGCACCGGCATGGCACGGCATGGCACCGGCATGGCACCGGCATGGCACGGCATGGCACCGGCATGGCACGGCATGGCACCGGCATGGCACGGCATGGCACCGGCATGGCACGGCATGGCACGGCATGGCACCGGCATGGCACGGCATGGCACCGGCATGGCACGGCATGGCACGGCATGGCACGGCATGGCACCGGCATGGCACGGCATGGCACGGCATGGCACGGCATTGAATGGCATGGAATGGCATGGAATGGCATGGAATGGCATGGAATGGCATGGAATGGCATGGAATGGCATGGAATGGCATGGAATGGCATGGAATGGCATGGAATGGCATGGCACCGCATGGCACGGCATGGCACCGCATGGCACGGCATGGCACCGGCATGGCACGGCATGGCACCGGCATGGCACGGCATGGCACGGCATGGCACCGGCATGGCACGGCATGGCACGGCATGGCACCGGCATGGCACGGCATGGCACCGGCATGGCACGGCATGGCACGGCATGGCACGGCATGGCACCGGCATGGCACGGCATGGCAGGGCATGGCACGGCATTGAATGGCATGGAATGGCATGGAATGGCATGGAATGGCATGGCACCGCATGGCACGGCATGGCACCGCATGGCACGGCATAGCACGGCATGGCACGGCATTGAATGGCATGGAATGGCATGGAATGGCATGGAATGGCATGGAATGGCATGGAATGGCATGGAATGGCATGGAATGGCATGGAATGGCATTGAATGGCATGGAATGGCATGGAATGGCATGGAATGGCATGGAATGGCATGGAATGGCATGGAATGGCATGGAATGGCATGGAATGGCATGGAATGGCATGGAATGGCATGAAATGGCATGGAATGGCATGGAATGGCATGGCACGGCATGGCACGGCATGGCACGGCATGGACGGCATGGCACGGCATGGCACGGCAAGGCACGGCATTGAATGGCATGGAATGGCATTGAATGGCACGGAATGGCACGGCATGGCACGGCATGGCACGGCATGGCACGGCATGGCACGGCATGGCACGGCATGGCACCGGCATGGCACCGGCATGGCACGGCATGGCACGGCATGGCACCGGCATGGCACGGCATGGCACGGCATGGCACGGCATGGCACGGCATGGCACGGCAAGGCACGGCATTGAATGGCATGGAATGGCATTGAATGGCACGGCATGGCACCGGCATGGCACCGGCATGGCACGGCATGGCACGGCATGGCACCGGCATGGCACGGCATGGCACGGCATGGCACGGCATGGCACGGCATGGCACCGGCATGGCACGGCATGGCACGGCAT
>CAXARG010000088.1:0-68691 GCA_963971235.1 Cryptus armator | reverse complement strand
ATGCCATTCCATGCCATTCCATGCCATTCCATGCCATTCCATGCCATTCCATGCCATTCCATGCCATTCCATGCCATTCCATGCCATTCCATGCCATTCCATGCCATTCCATGCCATTCCATGCCATTCCATGCCATTCCATGCCATTCCATGCCATTCCATGCCATTCCATGCCATTCCATGCCATTCCATGCCATTCCATGCCATTCCATGCCATTCCATGCCATTCCATGCCATTCCATGCCATTCCATGCCATTCCATGCCATTCCATGCCATTCCATGCCATTCCATGCCATTCCATGCCGTGCCATGCCGTGCCATGCCGTGCCATGCCGGTGCCATGCCGTGCCATGCCGGTGCCATGCCGTGCCATGCCGTGCCATGCCGTGCCATGCCGTGCCATGTCGGTGCCATGCCGGTGCCATGCCGGTGCCATGCCGTGCCATGCCGGTGCCATGCCGTGCCATGCCGGTGCCATGCCGTGCCATGCCGGTGCCATGCCGGTGCCATGCCGTGCCATGCCGGTGCCATGCCGTGCCATGCCGGTGCCATGCCGGTGCCATGCCGTGCCATGCCGGTGCCATGCCGTGCCATGCCGGTGCCATGCCGTGCCATGCCGTACCATGCCGGTGCCATGCCGTGCCATGCCGGTGCCATGCCGTGCCATGCCGGTGCCATGCCGTGCCATGCCGGTGCCATGCCGTGCCATGCCGTGCCATGCCGGTGCCATGCCGGTGCCATGCCGGTGCCATGCCGGTGCCATGCCGGTGCCATGCCGGTGCCATGCCGGTGCCATGCCATTCCATGCCATTCCATGCCATTCCATGCCATTCCATGCCATTCCATGCCATTCCATGCCATTCCATGCCATTCCATGCCATTCCATGCCATTCCATGCCATTCCATGCCATTCCATGCCATTCCATGCCATTCCATGCCATTCCATGCCATTCCATGCCATTCCATGCCATTCCATGCCATTCCATGCCATTCCATGCCATTCCATGCCATTCCATGCCATTCCATGCCATTCCATGCCATTCCATGCCATTCCATGCCATTCCATGCCATTCCATGCCATTCCATGCCATTCCATGCCATTCCATGCCATTCCATGCCATTCCATGCCATTCCATGCCCATTCCATGCCATTCAATGCCGTGCCATGCCGGTGCCATGCCGTGCCATGCCGGTGCCATGCCGTGCCATGCCGTGCCATGCCGTGCCATGCCGTGCCATGCCGGTGCCATGCCGTGCCATGCCGGTGCCATGCCGTGCCATGCCGGTGCCATGCCGTGCCATGCCGGTGCCATGCCGGTGCCATGCCGTGCCATGCCGGTGCCATGCCGTGCCATGCCGGTGCCATGCCGTGCCATGCCGGTGCCATGCCGTGCCATGCCGGTGCCATGCCGTGCCATGCCGGTGCCATGCCGTGCCATGCCGGTGCCATGCCGTGCCATGCCGGTGCCATGCCGTGCCACGCCGTGCCATGCCGGTGCCATGCCGTGCCATGCCGGTGCCATGCCGTGCCATGCCGGTGCCATGCCGGTGCCATGCCGTGCCATGCCGGTGCCATGCCGTGCCATGCCGTGCCATGCCGGTGCCATGCCGGTGCCATGCCGGTGCCATGCCGTGCCATGCCGTACCATGCCGGTGCCATGCCGTGCCATGCCGGTGCCATGCCGTGCCATGCCGGTGCCATGCCGTGCCATGCCGGTGCCATGCCGTGCCATGCCGTGCCATGCCGGTGCCATGCCGGTGCCATGCCGGTGCCATGCCGGTGCCATGCCGGTGCCATGCCGGTGCCATGCCATTCCATGTCATTCCATGCCATTCCATGCCATTCCATGCCATTCCATGCCATTCCATGCCATTCCATGCCATTCCATGCCATTCCATGCCATTCCATGCCATTCCATGCCATTCCATGCCATTCCATGCCATTCCATGCCATTCCATGCCATTCCATGCCATTCCATGCCATTCCATGCCATTCCATGCCATTCCATGCCATTCCATGCCATTCCATGCCATTCCATGCCATTCCATGCCATTCCATGCCATTCCATGCCATTCCATGCCATTCCATGCCATTCCATGCCATTCCATGCCATTCCATGCCATTCCATGCCATTCCATGCCATTCCATGCCATTCCATGCCATTCCATGCCATTCCATGCCATTCCATGCCATTCCATGCCATTCCATGCCATTCCATGCCATTCCATGCCATTCCATGCCATTCCATGCCATTCCATGCCATTCCATGCCATTCCATGCCATTCCATGCCATTCCATGCCATTCCATGCCATTCCATGCCATTCCATGCCATTCCATGCCATTCCATGCCATTCCATGCCATTCCATGCCATTCCATGCCATTCCATGCCATTCCATGCCATTCCATGCCATTCCATGCCATTCCATGCCATTCCATGCCATTCCATGCCATTCCATGCCATTCCATGCCATTCCATGCCATTCCATGCCATTCCATGCCATTCCATGCCATTCCATGCCATTCCATGCCATTCCATGCCATTCCATGCCATTCCATGCCATTCCATGCCATTCCATGCCATTCCATGCCATTCCATGCCATTCCATGCCATTCCATGCCATTCCATGCCATTCCATGCCATTCCATGCCATTCCATGCCATTCCATGCCATTCCATGCCATTCCATGCCATTCCATGCCATTCCATGCCATTCCATGCCATTCCATGCCATTCCATGCCATTCCATGCCATTCCATGCCATTCCATGCCATTCCATGCCATTCCATGCCATTCCATGCCATTCCATGCCATTCCATGCCATTCCATGCCATTCCATGCCATTCCATGCCATTCCATGCCATTCCATGCCATTCCATGCCATTCCATGCCATTCCATGCCATTCCATGCCATTCCATGCCATTCCATGCCATTCCATGCCGGTGCCATGCCGTGCCATGCCGTGCCATGCCATTCCATGCCGGTGCCATGCCGTGCCATGCCGTGCCATGCCGTGCCATGCCGGTGCCATGCCGTGCCATGCCGGTGCCATGCCGTGCCATGCCGGTGCCATGCCGTGCCATGCCGGTGCCATGCCGGTGCCATGCCGTGCCATGCCGGTGCCATGCCGTGCCATGCCGGTGCCATGCCGTGCCATGCCGGTGCCATGCCGTGCCATGCCGGTGCCATGCCGTGCCATGCCGGTGCCATGCCGTGCCATGCCGGTGCCATGCCGGTGCCATGCCGTGCCATGCCGGTGCCATGCCGGTGCCATGCCGTGCCATGCCGGTGCCATGCCGTGCCATGCCGTGCCATGCGGGTGCCATGCCGGTGCCATGCCGTGCCATGCCGTACCATGCCGGTGCCATGCCGTGCCATGCCGGTGCCATGCCGTGCCATGCCGGTGCCATGCCGTGCCATGCCGGTGCCATGCCGTGCCATGCCGTGCCATGCCGGTGCCATGCCGGTGCCATGCCGGTGCCATGCCGTGCCATGCCGGTGCCATGCCGTGCTATGCCGGTGCCATGCCGGTGCCATGCCGTGCCATGCCGGTGCCATGCCGGTGCCATGCCGTGCCATGCCGGTGCCATGCCGGTGCCATGCCGTGCCATGCCGGTGCCATGCCGTGCTATGCCGGTGCCATGCCGGTGCCATGCCGTGCCATGCCGGTGCCATGCCGTGCTATGCCGGTGCCATGCCGTGCTATGCCGGTGCCATGCCGGTGCCATGCCGTGCCATGCCGGTGCCATGCCGTGCCATGCCGGTGCCATGCCGTGCCATGCCGGTGCCATGCCGTGCCATGCCGGTGCCATGCCGTGCCACGCCGTGCCATGCCGGTGCCATGCCGTGCCATGCCGGTGCCATGCCGTGCCATGCCGGTGCCATGCCGGTGCCATGCCGTGCCATGCCGGTGCCATGCCGTGCCATGCCGTGCCATGCCGGTGCCATGCCGGTGCCATGCCGGTGCCATGCCGGTGCCATGCCGGTGCCATGCCATTCCATGTCATTCCATGCCATTCCATGCCATTCCATGCCATTCCATGCCATTCCATGCCATTCCATGCCATTCCATGCCATTCCATGCCATTCCATGCCATTCCATGCCATTCCATGCCATTCCATGCCATTCCATGCTATTCCATGCCATTCCATGCTATTCCATGCCATTCCATGCCATTCCATGCCATTCCATGCCATTCCATGCCATTCCATGCCATTCCATGCCATTCCATGCCATTCCATGCCATTCCATGCCATTCCATGCCATTCCATGCCATTCCATGCCATCATGCATTCCATGCCATTCCATGCCATTCCATGCCATTCCATGCCATTCCATGCCATTCCATGCCATTCCATGCCATTCCATGCCATTCCATGCCATTCCATGCCATTCCATGCCATTCCATGCCATTCCATGCCATTCCATGCCATTCCATGCCATTCCATGCCATTCCATGCCATTCCATGCCATTCCATGCCATTCCATGCCATTCCATGCCATTCCATGCCATTCCATGCCATTCCATGCCATTCCATGCCATTCCATGCCATTCCATGCCATTCCATGCCATTCCATGCCATTCCATGCCATTCCATGCCATTCCATGCCATTCCATGCCATTCCATGCCATTCCATGCCATTCCATGCCATTCCATGCCATTCCATGCCATTCCATGCCATTCCATGCCATTCCATGCCATTCCATGCCATTCCATGCCATTCCATGCCATTCCATGCCATTCCATGCCATTCCATGCCATTCCATGCCATTCCATGCCATTCCATGCCATTCCATGCCATTCCATGCCATTCCATGCCATTCCATGCCATTCCATGCCATTCCATGCCATTCCATGCCATTCCATGCCATTCCATGCCATTCCATGCCATTCCATGCCGTGCCATGCCGTGCCATGCCGGTGCCATGCCGTGCCATGCCGGTGCCATGCCGTGCCATGCCGGTGCCATGCCGTGCCATGCCGGTGCCATGCCGGTGCCATGCCGTGCCATGCCGGTGCCATGCCGTGCCATGCCGGTGCCATGCCGTGCCATGCCGGTGCCATGCCGTGCCATGCCGGTGCCATGCCGTGCCATGCCGGTGCCATGCCGGTGCCATGCCGTGCCATGCCGGTGCCATGCCGTGCCATGCCGGTGCCATGCCGGTGCCATGCCGTGCCATGCCGGTGCCATGCCGTGCCATGCCGTGCCATGCGGGTGCCATGCCGGTGCCATGCCGTGCCATGCCGTACCATGCCGGTGCCATGCCGTGCCATGCCGGTGCCATGCCGTGCCATGCCGGTGCCATGCCGTGCCATGCCGGTGCCATGCCGTGCCATGCCGGTGCCATGCCGTGCCATGCCGTGCCATGCCGGTGCCATGCCGGTGCCATGCCGGTGCCATGCCGTGCCATGCCGGTGCCATGCCGGTGCCATGCCGGTGCCATGCCGGTGCCATGCCGGTGCCATGCCGGTGCCATGCCGGTGCCATGCCGGTGCCATGCCATTCCATGCCATTCCATGCCATTCCATGCCATTCCATGCCATTCCATGCCATTCCATGCCATTCCATGCCATTCCATGCCATTCCATGCCATTCCATGCCATTCCATGCCATTCCATGGCCATTCCATGCCATTCCATGCCATTCCATGCCATTCCATGCCATTCCATGCCATTCCATGCCATTCCATGCCATTCCATGCCATTCCATGCCATTCCATGCCATTCCATGCCATTCCATGCCATTCCATGCCATTCAATGCCGTGCCATGCCGGTGCCATGCCGTGCCATGCCGGTGCCATGCCGTGCCATGCCGTGCCATGCCGTGCCATGCCGGTGCCATGCCGTGCCATGCCGGTGCCATGCCGTGCCATGCCGGTGCCATGCCGTGCCATGCCGGTGCCATGCCGGTGCCATGCCGTGCCATGCCGGTGCCATGCCGTGCCATGCCGGTGCCATGCCGTGCCATGCCGGTGCCATGCCGTGCCATGCCGGTGCCATGCCGTGCCATGCCGGTGCCATGCCGTGCCATGCCGGTGCCATGCCGTGCCATGCCGTGCCATGCCGGTGCCATGCCGGTGCCATGCCGGTGCCATGCCGGTGCCATGCCGGTGCCATGCCGGTGCCATGCCGGTGCCATGCCGGTGCCATGCCATTCCATGTCATTCCATGCCATTCCATGCCATTCCATGCCATTCCATGCCATTCCATGCCATTCCATGCCATTCCATGCCATTCCATGCCATTCCATGCCATTCCATGCCATTCCATGCCATTCCATGCCATTCCATGCCATTCCATGCCATTCCATGCCATTCCATGCTATTCCATGCCATTCCATGCCATTCCATGCCATTCCATGCCATTCCATGCCATTCCATGCCATTCCATGCCATTCCATGCCATTCCATGCCATTCCATGCCATTCCATGCCATTCCATGCCATTCCATGCCATTCCATGCCATTCCATGCCATTCCATGCCATTCCATGCCATTCCATGCCATTCCATGCCATTCCATGCCATTCCATGCCATTCCATGCCATTCCATGCCATTCCATGCCATTCCATGCCATTCCATGCCATTCCATGCCATTCCATGCCATTCCATGCCATTCCATGCCATTCCATGCCATTCCATGCCATTCCATGCCATTCCATGCCATTCCATGCCATTCCATGCCATTCCATGCCATTCCATGCCATTCCATGCCATTCCATGCCATTCCATGCCATTCCATGCCATTCCATGCCATTCCATGCCATTCCATGCCATTCCATGCCATTCCATGCCATTCCATGCCATTCCATGCCATTCCATGCCATTCCATGCCATTCCATGCCATTCCATGCCATTCCATGCCATTCCATGCCATTCCATGCCATTCCATGCCATTCCATGCCATTCCATGCCATTCCATGCCATTCCATGCCATTCCATGCCATTCCATGCCATTCCATGCCATTCCATGCCATTCCATGCCATTCCATGCCGTGCCATGCCGTGCCATGCCGTGCCATGCCGGTGCCATGCCGTGCCATGCCGGTGCCATGCCGTGCCATGCCGTGCCATGCCGTGCCATGCCGTGCCATGCCGTGCCATGTCGGTGCCATGCCGGTGCCATGCCGGTGCCATGCCGTGCCATGCCGGTGCCATGCCGGTGCCATGCCGTGCCATGCCGGTGCCATGCCGTGCCATGTCATTCCATGCCATTCCATGCCATTCCATGCCATTCCATGCCATTCCATGCCATTCCATGCCATTCCATGCCATTCCATGCCATTCCATGCCATTCCATGCCATTCCATGCCATTCCATGCCATTCCATGCTATTCCATGCCATTCCATGCTATTCCATGCCATTCCATGCCATTCCATGCCATTCCATGCCATTCCATGCCATTCCATGCCATTCCATGCCATTCCATGCCATTCCATGCCATTCCATGCCATTCCATGCCATTCCATGCCATTCCATGCATTCCATGCCATTCCATGCCATTCCATGCCATTCCATGCCATTCCATGCCATTCCATGCCATTCCATGCCATTCCATGCCATTCCATGCCATTCAATGCCGTGCCATGCCGTGCCATGCCGTGCCATGCGGTGCCATGCCATTCCATGCCATTCCATGCCATTCCATGCCATTCCATGCCATTCCATGCCATTCCATGCCATTCCATGCCATTCCATGCCATTCCATGCCATTCCATGCCGTGCCATGCCGGTGCCATGCCGTGCCATGCCGGTGCCATGCCGTGCCATGCCGGTGCCATGCCGTGCCATGCCGGTGCCATGCCGTGCCATGCCGTGCCATGCCGGTGCCATGCCGGTGCCATGCCGGTGCCATGCCGTGCCATGCCGTACCATGCCGGTGCCATGCCGTGCCATGCCGGTGCCATGCCGTGCCATGCCGGTGCCATGCCGTGCCATGCCGGTGCCATGCCGTGCCATGCCGTGCCATGCCGGTGCCATGCCGGTGCCATGCCGGTGCCATGCCGGTGCCATGCCGGTGCCATGCCGGTGCCATGCCGGTGCCATGCCGGTGCCATGCCATTCCATGTCATTCCATGCCATTCCATGTCATTCCATGCCATTCCATGCCATTCCATGCCATTCCATGCCATTCCATGCCATTCCATGCCATTCCATGCCATTCCATGCCATTCCATGCCATTCCATGCCATTCCATGCCATTCCATGCCATTCCATGCCATTCCATGCCATTCCATGCCATTCCATGCTATTCCATGCCATTCCATGCTATTCCATGCCATTCCATGCCATTCCATGCCATTCCATGCCATTCCATGCCATTCCATGCCATTCCATGCCATTCCATGCCATTCCATGCCATTCCATGCCATTCCATGCCATTCCATGCCATTCCATGCCATTCCATGCCATTCCATGCCATTCCATGCCATTCCATGCCATTCCATGCCATTCCATGCCATTCCATGCCATTCCATGCCATTCCATGCCATTCCATGCCATTCCATGCCATTCCATGCCATTCCATGCCATTCCATGCCATTCCATGCCATTCCATGCCATTCCATGCCATTCCATGCCATTCCATGCCATTCCATGCCATTCCATGCCATTCCATGCCATTCCATGCCATTCCATGCCATTCCATGCCATTCCATGCCATTCCATGCCATTCCATGCCATTCCATGCCATTCCATGCCATTCCATGCCATTCCATGCCATTCCATGCCATTCCATGCCATTCCATGCCATTCCATGCCATTCCATGCCATTCCATGCCATTCCATGCCATTCCATGCCATTCCATGCCATTCCATGCCATTCCATGCCATTCCATGCCATTCCATGCCATTCCATGCCATTCCATGCCATTCCATGCCATTCCATGCCATTCCATGCCATTCCATGCCGGTGCCATGCCGTGCCATGCCGTGCCATGCCGTGCCATGCCGGTGCCATGCCGTGCCATGCCGGTGCCATGCCGTGCCATGCCGGTGCCATGCCGTGCCATGCCGGTGCCATGCCGGTGCCATGCCGTGCCATGCCGGTGCCATGCCGTGCCATGCCGGTGCCATGCCGTGCCATGCCGGTGCCATGCCGTGCCATGCCGGTGCCATGCCGTGCCATGCCGGTGCCATGCCGGTGCCATGCCGTGCCATGCCGGTGCCATGCCGTGCCATGCCGGTGCCATGCCGGTGCCATGCCGGTGCCATGCCGTGCCATGCCGTGCCATGCGGGTGCCATGCCGGTGCCATGCCGTGCCATGCCGTACCATGCCGGTGCCATGCCGTGCCATGCCGGTGCCATGCCGTGCCATGCCGGTGCCATGCCGTGCCATGCCGGTGCCATGCCGTGCCATGCCGGTGCCATGCCGTGCCATGCCGTGCCATGCCGGTGCCATGCCGGTGCCATGCCGGTGCCATGCCGTGCCATGCCGGTGCCATGCCGGTGCCATGCCGGTGCCATGCCGGTGCCATGCCGGTGCCATGCCATTCCATGCCATTCCATGCCATTCCATGCCATTCCATGCCATTCCATGCCATTCCATGCCATTCCATGCCATTCCATGCCATTCCATGCCATTCCATGCCATTCCATGCCATTCCATGCCATTCCATGCCATTCCATGCCATTCCATGCCATTCCATGCCATTCCATGCCATTCCATGCCATTCCATGCCATTCCATGCCATTCCATGCCATTCCATGCCATTCCATGCCATTCCATGCCATTCCATGCCATTCCATGCCATTCCATGCCATTCCATGCCATTCCATGCCATTCCATGCCATTCCATGCCATTCCATGCCATTCAATGCCGTGCCATGCCGGTGCCATGCCGTGCCATGCCGGTGCCATGCCGTGCCATGCCGTGCCATGCCGTGCCATGCCGGTGCCATGCCGTGCCATGCCGGTGCCATGCCGTGCCATGCCGGTGCCATGCCGTGCCATGCCGGTGCCATGCCGTGCCATGCCGGTGCCATGCCGGTGCCATGCCGTGCCATGCCGGTGCCATGCCGTGCCATGCCGGTGCCATGCCGTGCCATGCCGGTGCCATGCCGTGCCATGCCGGTGCCATGCCGTGCCATGCCGGTGCCATGCCGTGCCATGCCGGTGCCATGCCGTGCCATGCCGGTGCCATGCCGTGCCACGCCGTGCCATGCCGGTGCCATGCCGTGCCATGCCGGTGCCATGCCGTGCCATGCCGGTGCCATGCCGGTGCCATGCCGTGCCATGCCGGTGCCATGCCGTGCCATGCCGGTGCCATGCCGGTGCCATGCCGTGCCATGCCGTACCATGCCGGTGCCATGCCGTGCCATGCCGGTGCCATGCCGTGCCATGCCGGTGCCATGCCGTGCCATGCCGGTGCCATGCCGTGCCATGCCGTGCCATGCCGGTGCCATGCCGGTGCCATGCCGGTGCCATGCCGGTGCCATGCCGGTGCCATGCCGGTGCCATGCCATTCCATGTCATTCCATGCCATTCCATGCCATTCCATGCCATTCCATGCCATTCCATGCCATTCCATGCCATTCCATGCCATTCCATGCCATTCCATGCCATTCCATGCCATTCCATGCCATTCCATGCCATTCCATGCCATTCCATGCCATTCCATGCCATTCCATGCCATTCCATGCTATTCCATGCCATTCCATGCCATTCCATGCCATTCCATGCCATTCCATGCCATTCCATGCCATTCCATGCCATTCCATGCCATTCCATGCCATTCCATGCCATTCCATGCCATTCCATGCCATTCCATGCCATTCCATGCCATTCCATGCCATTCCATGCCATTCCATGCCATTCCATGCCATTCCATGCCATTCCATGCCATTCCATGCCATTCCATGCCATTCCATGCCATTCCATGCCATTCCATGCCATTCCATGCCATTCCATGCCATTCCATGCCATTCCATGCCATTCCATGCCATTCCATGCCATTCCATGCCATTCCATGCCATTCCATGCCATTCCATGCCATTCCATGCCATTCCATGCCATTCCATGCCATTCCATGCCATTCCATGCCATTCCATGCCATTCCATGCCATTCCATGCCATTCCATGCCATTCCATGCCATTCCATGCCATTCCATGCCATTCCATGCCATTCCATGCCATTCCATGCCATTCCATGCCATTCCATGCCATTCCATGCCATTCCATGCCATTCCATGCCATTCCATGCCATTCCATGCCATTCCATGCCATTCCATGCCATTCCATGCCATTCCATGCCATTCCATGCCATTCCATGCCATTCCATGCCATTCCATGCCATTCCATGCCATTCCATGCCATTCCATGCCATTCCATGCCATTCCATGCCATTCCATGCCATTCCATGCCATTCCATGCCATTCCATGCCATTCCATGCCATTCCATGCCATTCCATGCCATTCCATGCCGTGCCATGCCGTGCCATGCCGTGCCATGCCGGTGCCATGCCGTGCCATGCCGGTGCCATGCCGTGCCATGCCGTGCCATGCCGTGCCATGTCGGTGCCATGCCGGTGCCATGCCGGTGCCATGCCGTGCCATGCCGGTGCCATGCCGTGCCATGCCGGTGCCATGCCGTGCCATGCCGGTGCCATGCCGGTGCCATGCCGTGCCATGCCGGTGCCATGCCGTGCCATGCCGGTGCCATGCCGGTGCCATGCCGTGCCATGCCGGTGCCATGCCGTGCCATGCCGGTGCCATGCCGTGCCATGCCGTACCATGCCGGTGCCATGCCGTGCCATGCCGGTGCCATGCCGTGCCATGCCGGTGCCATGCCGTGCCATGCCGGTGCCATGCCGGTGCCATGCCGTGCCATGCCGGTGCCATGCCGTGCCATGCCGGTGCCATGCCGTGCCATGCCGGTGCCATGCCGTGCCATGCCGGTGCCATGCCGGTGCCATGCCGTGCCATGCCGGTGCCATGCCGTGCCATGCCGGTGCCATGCCGGTGCCATGCCGTGCCATGCCGGTGCCATGCCGGTGCCATGCCGTGCCATGCCGGTGCCATGCCGTGCCATGCCGGTGCCATGCCGTGCCATGCCGTGCCATGCCGTGCCATGCCGTGCCATGCCGTGCCATGTCGGTGCCATGCCGGTGCCATGCCGGTGCCATGCCGTGCCATGCCGGTGCCATGCCGGTGCCATGCCGTGCCATGCCGGTGCCATGCCGTGCCATGTCATTCCATGCCATTCCATGCCATTCCATGCCATTCCATGCCATTCCATGCCATTCCATGCCATTCCATGCCATTCCATGCCATTCCATGCCATTCCATGCCATTCCATGCCATTCCATGCCATTCCATGCCATTCCATGCTATTCCATGCCATTCCATGCTATTCCATGCCATTCCATGCCATTCCATGCCATTCCATGCCATTCCATGCCATTCCATGCCATTCCATGCCATTCCATGCCATTCCATGCCATTCCATGCCATTCCATGCCATTCCATGCCATTCCATGCCATTCCATGCCATTCCATGCCATTCCATGCCATTCCATGCCATTCCATGCCATTCCATGCCATTCCATGCCATTCAATGCCGTGCCATGCCGTGCCATGCCGTGCCATGCGGTGCCATGCCATTCCATGCCATTCCATGCCATTCCATGCCATTCCATGCCATTCCATGCCATTCCATGCCATTCCATGCCATTCCATGCCATTCCATGCCGTGCCATGCCGGTGCCATGCCGTGCCATGCCGGTGCCATGCCGTGCCATGCCGGTGCCATGCCGTGCCATGCCGGTGCCATGCCGGTGCCATGCCGTGCCATGCCCGTGCCATGCCGTGCCATGCCGTGCCATGCCGTGCCATGCCGGTGCCATGCCGTGCCATGCCGGTGCCATGGCGTGCCATGCCGTACCATGCCGGTGCC
The DNA here is from genome assembly GCA_963971235.1 of Cryptus armator. Classification (NCBI taxonomy): domain Eukaryota; kingdom Metazoa; phylum Arthropoda; class Insecta; order Hymenoptera; family Ichneumonidae; genus Cryptus; species Cryptus armator. The sequence goes on along the minus strand of CAXARG010000088.1, from coordinate 55,792 downwards.
ATGCCGTGCCATGCCGGTGCCATGCCGTGCCATGCCGGTGCCATGCCGTGCCATGCCGGTGCCATGCCATTCCATGTCATTCCATGTCATTCCATGTCATTCCATGTCATTCCATGCCATTCCATGCCATTCCATGCCATTCCATGCCATTCCATGCCATTCCATGCCATTCCATGCCATTCCATGCCATTCCATGCCATTCCATGCCATTCCATGCCATTCCATGCCATTCCATGCCATTCCATGCCATTCCATGCCATTCCATGCCATTCCATGCCATTCCATGCCATTCCATGCCATTCCATGCCATTCCATGCCATTCCATGCCATTCCATGCCATTCCATGCCGTGCCATGCCGTGCCATGCCGTGCCATGCCGGTGCCATGCCGTGCCATGCCGTGCCATGCCGGTGCCATGCCGTGCCATGCCGGTGCCATGCCGTGCCATGCCGTGCCATGCCGTGCCATGTCGGTGCCATGCCGGTGCCATGCCGGTGCCATGCCGGTGCCATGCCGTGCCATGCCGGTGCCATGCCGTGCCATGCCGGTGCCATGCCGTGCCATGCCGGTGCCATGCCGTGCCATGCCGGTGCCATGCCGTGCCATGCCGGTGCCATGCCGGTGCCATGCCGTGCCATGCCGGTGCCATGCCGTGCCATGCCGGTGCCATGCCGGTGCCATGCCGTGCCATGCCGTGCCATGCCGGTGCCATGCCGGTGCCATGCCGGTGCCATGCCGTGCCATGCCGGTGCCATGCCGTGCCATGCCGGTGCCATGCCGGTGCCATGCCGTGCCATGCCGGTGCCATGCCGTGCCATGCCGGTGCCATGCCGTGCCATGCCGTACCATGCCGGTGCCATGCCGTGCCATGCCGGTGCCATGCCGTGCCATGCCGGTGCCATGCCGGTGCCATGCCGTGCCATGCCGGTGCCATGCCGTGCCATGCCGGTGCCATGCCGGTGCCATGCCGTGCCATGCCGGTGCCATGCCGTGCCATGCCGGTGCCATGCCGTGCCATGCCGTACCATGCCGGTGCCATGCCGTGCCATGCCGGTGCCATGCCGTGCCATGCCGGTGCCATGCCGTGCCATGCCGGTGCCATGCCGTGCCATGCCGGTGCCATGCCGTGCCATGCCGTGCCATGCCGGTGCCATGCCGGTGCCATGCCGGTGCCATGCCGGTGCCATGCCATTCCATGTCATTCCATGCCATTCCATGCCATTCCATGCCATTCCATGCCATTCCATGCCATTCCATGCCATTCCATGCCATTCCATGCCATTCCATGCCATTCCATGCCATTCCATGCCATTCCATGCCATTCCATGCCATTCCATGCCATTCCATGCCATTCCATGCCATTCCATGCCATTCCATGCCATTCCATGCCATTCCATGCCATTCCATGCCATTCCATGCCATTCCATGCCATTCCATGCCATTCCATGCCATTCCATGCCATTCCATGCCATTCCATGCCATTCCATGCCATTCCATGCCATTCCATGCCATTCAATGCCGTGCCATGCCGGTGCCATGCCGTGCCATGCCGGTGCCATGCCGTGCCATGCCGTGCCATGCCGTGCCATGCCGGTGCCATGCCGTGCCATGCCGGTGCCATGCCGTGCCATGCCGGTGCCATGCCGTGCCATGCCGGTGCCATGCCGGTGCCATGCCGTGCCATGCCGGTGCCATGCCGTGCCATGCCGGTGCCATGCCGTGCCATGCCGGTGCCATGCCGTGCCATGCCGGTGCCATGCCGTGCCATGCCGGTGCCATGCCGTGCCATGCCGGTGCCATGCCGTGCCATGCCGGTGCCATGCCGTGCCATGCCGGTGCCATGCCGTGCCACGCCGTGCCATGCCGGTGCCATGCCGTGCCATGCCGGTGCCATGCCGTGCCATGCCGGTGCCATGCCGGTGCCATGCCGTGCCATGCCGGTGCCATGCCGTGCCATGCCGTGCCATGCCGGTGCCATGCCGGTGCCATGCCGTGCCATGCCGTACCATGCCGGTGCCATGCCGTGCCATGCCGGTGCCATGCCGTGCCATGCCGGTGCCATGCCGTGCCATGCCGGTGCCATGCCGTGCCATGCCGTGCCATGCCGGTGCCATGCCGGTGCCATGCCGGTGCCATGCCGGTGCCATGCCGGTGCCATGCCGGTGCCATGCCATTCCATGTCATTCCATGCCATTCCATGCCATTCCATGCCATTCCATGCCATTCCATGCCATTCCATGCCATTCCATGCCATTCCATGCCATTCCATGCCATTCCATGCCATTCCATGCCATTCCATGCCATTCCATGCCATTCCATGCCATTCCATGCCATTCCATGCCATTCCATGCCATTCCATGCCATTCCATGCCATTCCATGCCATTCCATGCCATTCCATGCCATTCCATGCCATTCCATGCCATTCCATGCCATTCCATGCCATTCCATGCCATTCCATGCCATTCCATGCCATTCCATGCCATTCCATGCCATTCCATGCCATTCCATGCCATTCCATGCCATTCCATGCCATTCCATGCCATTCCATGCCATTCCATGCCATTCCATGCCATTCCATGCCATTCCATGCCATTCCATGCCATTCCATGCCATTCCATGCCATTCCATGCCATTCCATGCCATTCCATGCCATTCCATGCCATTCCATGCCATTCCATGCCATTCCATGCCATTCCATGCCATTCCATGCCATTCCATGCCATTCCATGCCATTCCATGCCATTCCATGCCATTCCATGCCATTCCATGCCATTCCATGCCATTCCATGCCATTCCATGCCATTCCATGCCATTCCATGCCATTCCATGCCATTCCATGCCATTCCATGCCATTCCATGCCATTCCATGCCATTCCATGCCATTCCATGCCATTCCATGCCATTCCATGCCATTCCATGCCATTCCATGCCATTCCATGCCATTCCATGCCATTCCATGCCATTCCATGCCATTCCATGCCATTCCATGCCATTCCATGCCATTCCATGCCATTCCATGCCATTCCATGCCATTCCATGCCGTGCCATGCCGTGCCATGCCGTGCCATGCCGGTGCCATGCCGTGCCATGCCGGTGCCATGCCGTGCCATGCCGGTGCCATGCCGTGCCATGTCGGTGCCATGCCGTGCCATGTCGGTGCCATGCCGGTGCCATGCCGGTGCCATGCCGTGCCATGCCGGTGCCATGCCGTGCCATGCCGGTGCCATGCCGTGCCATGCCGGTGCCATGCCGGTGCCATGCCGTGCCATGCCGGTGCCATGCCGTGCCATGCCGGTGCCATGCCGTGCCATGCCGGTGCCATGCCGGTGCCATGCCGTGCCATGCCGGTGCCATGCCGTGCCATGCCGGTGCCATGCCGTGCCATGCCGTACCGTGCCGGTGCCATGCCGTGCCATGCCGGTGCCATGCCGTGCCATGCCGGTGCCATGCCGTGCCATGCCGGTGCCATGCCGTGCCATGCCGTGCCATGCCGGTGCCATGCCGGTGCCATGCCGGTGCCATGCCGGTGCCATGCCATTCCATGCCATCCATGCCATTCCATGCCATTCCATGCCATTCCATGCCATTCCATGCCATTCCATGCCATTCCATGCCATTCCATGCCATTCCATGCCATTCCATGCCATTCCATGCCATTCCATGCCATTCCATGCCATTCCATGCCATTCCATGCCATTCCATGCCATTCCATGCCATTCCATGCCATTCCATGCCATTCCATGCCATTCCATGCCATTCCATGCCGTGCCATGCCGGTGCCATGCCGTGCCATGCCGGTGCCATGCCGTGCCATGCCGTGCCATGCCGTGCCATGCCGGTGCCATGCCGTGCCATGCCGGTGCCATGCCGTGCCATGCCGGTGCCATGCCGTGCCATGCCGGTGCCATGCCGGTGCCATGCCGTGCCATGCCGGTGCCATGCCGTGCCATGCCGGTGCCATGCCGTGCCATGCCGGTGCCATGCCGTGCCATGCCGGTGCCATGCCGTGCCATGCCGGTGCCATGCCGTGCCATGCCGGTGCCATGCCGTGCCATGCCGGTGCCATGCCGTGCCACGCCGTGCCATGCCGGTGCCATGCCGTGCCATGCCGGTGCCATGCCGTGCCATGCCGGTGCCATGCCGTGCCATGCCGGTGCCATGCCGGTGCCATGCCGTGCCATGCCGGTGCCATGCCGTGCCATGCCGGTGCCATGCCGTGCCATGCCGGTGCCATGCCGGTGCCATGCCGTGCCATGCCGTACCATGCCGGTGCCATGCCGTGCCATGCCGGTGCCATGCCGTGCCATGCCGGTGCCATGCCGTGCCATGCCGGTGCCATGCCGTGCCATGCCGTGCCATGCCGGTGCCATGCCGGTGCCATGCCGGTGCCATGCCGGTGCCATGCCGGTGCCATGCCGGTGCCATGCCGGTGCCATGCCGGTGCCATGCCATTCCATGTCATTCCATGCCATTCCATGCCATTCCATGCCATTCCATGCCATTCCATGCCATTCCATGCCATTCCATGCCATTCCATGCCATTCCATGCCATTCCATGCCATTCCATGCCATTCCATGCCATTCCATGCCATTCCATGCCATTCCATGCCATTCCATGCCATTCCATGCTATTCCATGCCATTCCATGCTATTCCATGCCATTCCATGCCATTCCATGCCATTCCATGCCATTCCATGCCATTCCATGCCATTCCATGCCATTCCATGCCATTCCATGCCATTCCATGCCATTCCATGCCATTCCATGCCATTCCATGCCATTCCATGCCATTCCATGCCATTCCATGCCATTCCATGCCATTCCATGCCATTCCATGCCATTCCATGCCATTCCATGCCATTCCATGCCATTCCATGCCATTCCATGCCATTCCATGCCATTCCATGCCATTCCATGCCATTCCATGCCATTCCATGCCATTCCATGCCATTCCATGCCATTCCATGCCATTCCATGCCATTCCATGCCATTCCATGCCATTCCATGCCATTCCATGCCATTCCATGCCATTCCATGCCATTCCATGCCATTCCATGCCATTCCATGCCATTCCATGCCATTCCATGCCATTCCATGCCATTCCATGCCATTCCATGCCATTCCATGCCATTCCATGCCATTCCATGCCATTCCATGCCATTCCATGCCATTCCATGCCATTCCATGCCGTGCCATGCCGTGCCATGCCGTGCCATGCCGGTGCCATGCCGTGCCATGCCGGTGCCATGCCGTGCCATGCCGTGCCATGCCGTGCCATGTCGGTGCCATGCCGGTGCCATGCCGGTGCCATGCCGTGCCATGCCGGTGCCATGCCGGTGCCATGCCGTGCCATGCCGGTGCCATGCCGTGCCATGTCATTCCATGCCATTCCATGCCATTCCATGCCATTCCATGCCATTCCATGCCATTCCATGCCATTCCATGCCATTCCATGCTATTCCATGCCATTCCATGCTATTCCATGCCATTCCATGCCATTCCATGCCATTCCATGCCATTCCATGCCATTCCATGCCATTCCATGCCATTCCATGCCATTCCATGCCATTCCATGCCATTCCATGCCATTCCATGCCATTCCATGCCATTCCATGCCATTCCATGCCATTCCATGCCATTCCATGCCATTCCATGCCATTCCATGCCATTCCATGCCATTCAATGCCGTGCCATGCCGTGCCATGCCGTGCCATGCGGTGCCATGCCATTCCATGCCATTCCATGCCATTCCATGCCATTCCATGCCATTCCATGCCATTCCATGCCATTCCATGCCATTCCATGTTCCATGCCATTCCATGCCATTCCATGCCATTCCATGCCATTCCATGCCATTCCATGCCATTCCATGCCGTGCCATGCCGGTGCCATGCCGTGCCATGCCGGTGCCATGCCGTGCCATGCCGGTGCCATGCCGTGCCATGCCGGTGCCATGCCGGTGCCATGCCGTGCCATGCCCGTGCCATGCCGTGCCATGCCGGTGCCATGCCGTGCCATGCCGGTGCCATGCCGTGCCATGCCGGTGCCATGCCGGTGCCATGCCGTGCCATGCCGGTGCCATGCCGTGCCATGCCGGTGCCATGCCGGTGCCATGCCGTGCCATGCCGGTGCCATGCCGTGCCATGCCGGTGCCATGCCGGTGCCATGCCATTCCATGCCATTCCATGCCATTCCATGCCATTCCATGCCATTCCATGCCATTCCATGCCATTCCATGCCATTCCATGCCATTCCATGCCATTCCATGCCATTCCATGCCATTCCATGCCATTCCATGCCATTCCATGCCATTCCATGCCATTCCATGCCATTCCATGCCATTCCATGCCATTCCATGCCATTCCATGCCATTCCATGCCATTCCATGCCATTCCATGCCATTCCATGCCATTCAATGCCGTGCCATGCCGTGCCATGCCGTGCCATGCCGGTGCCATGCCGTGCCATGCCGGTGCCATGCCGTGCCATGCCGGTGCCATGCCGTGCCATGCCGTACCATGCCGGTGCCATGCCGTGCCATGCCGGTGCCATGCCGTGCCATGCCGGTGCCATGCCGTGCCATGCCGGTGCCATGCCGTGCCATGCCGTGCCATGCCGGTGCCATGCCATTCCATGTCATTCCATGCCATTCCATGCCATTCCATGCCATTCCATGCCATTCCATGCCATTCCATGCCATTCCATGCCATTCCATGCCATTCCATGCCATTCCATGCCATTCCATGCCATTCCATGCCATTCCATGCCATTCCATGCCATTCCATGCCATTCCATGCCATTCCATGCCATTCCATGCCATTCCATGCCATTCCATGCCATTCCAAGCCATTCCATGCCATTCAATGCCGTGCCATGCCGTGCCATGCCGTGCCATGCGGTGCCATGCCATTCCATGCCATTCCATGCCATTCCATGCCATTCCATGCCATTCCATGCCATTCCATGCCATTCCATGCCATTCCATGCCATTCCATGCCATTCCATGCCATTCCATGCCATTCCATGCCATTCCATGCCATTCCATGCCATTCCATGCCATTCCATGCCGTGCCATGCCCGTGCCATGCCGTGCCATGCCGGTGCCATGCCGTGCCATGCCGGTGCCATGCCGTGCCATGCCGGTGCCATGCCGTGCCATGCCGGTGCCATGCCGGTGCCATGCCGTGCCATGCCGGTGCCATGCCGTGCCATGCCGGTGCCATGCCGTGCCATGCCGGTGCCATGCCGTGCCATGCCGGTGCCATGCCGGTGCCATGCCATTCCATGCCATTCCATGCCATTCCATGCCATTCCATGCCATTCCATGCCATTCCATGCCATTCCATGCCATTCCATGCCATTCCATGCCATTCCATGCCATTCCATGCCATTCCATGCCATTCCATGCCATTCCATGCCATTCCATGCCATTCCATGCCATTCCATGCCATTCCATGCCATTCCATGCCATTCCATGCCATTCCATGCCATTCCATGCCATTCCATGCCATTCCATGCCATTCCATGCCATTCCATGCCATTCCATGCTATTCCATGCCATTCCATGCTATTCCATGCCATTCCATGCCATTCCATGCCATTCCATGCCATTCCATGCCATTCCATGCCATTCCATGCCATTCCATGCCATTCCATGCCATTCCATGCCATTCCATGCCATTCCATGCCATTCCATGCCATTCCATGCCATTCCATGCCATTCAATGCCGTGCCATGCCGTGCCATGCCGTGCCATGCGGTGCCATGCCATTCCATGCCATTCCATGCCATTCCATGCCATTCCATGCCATTCCATGCCATTCCATGCCATTCCATGCCATTCCATGCCATTCCATGCCATTCCATGCCGTGCCATGCCGGTGCCATGCCGTGCCATGCCGGTGCCATGCCGTGCCATGCCGGTGCCATGCCGGTGCCATGCCGTGCCATGCCCGTGCCATGCCGTGCCATGCCCGTGCCATGCCGTGCCATGCCGGTGCCATGCCGTGCCATGCCGGTGCCATGCCGTGCCATGCCGGTGCCATGCCGGTGCCATGCCGTGCCATGCCGGTGCCATGCCGTGCCATGCCGGTGCCATGCCGTGCCATGCCGGTGCCATGCCGTGCCATGCCGGTGCCATGCCGTGCCATGCCGGTGCCATGCCGGTGCCATGCCATTCCATGCCATTCCATGCCATTCCATGCCATTCCATGCCATTCCATGCCATTCCATGCCATTCCATGCCATTCCATGCCATTCCATGCCATTCCATGCCATTCCATGCCATTCCATGCCATTCCATGCCATTCCATGCCATTCCATGCCATTCCATGCCATTCCATGCCATTCCATGCCATTCCATGCCATTCCATGCCATTCCATGCCATTCAATGCCGTGCCATGCCGTGCCATGCCGTGCCATGCCGGTGCCATGCCGTGCCATGCCGGTGCCATGCCGTGCCATGCCGGTGCCATGGCCGGGCCATGCCGTACCATGCCGGTGCCATGCCGTGCCATGCCGTGCCATGCCGTGCATGCCGGTGCCATTGCCGTGCCATGCCGGTGCCATGCCGTGCCATGCCGTGCCATGCCTGTGCCATGCCATTCCATGTCATTCCATGCCATTCCATGCCTTCCATGCCATTCCAGCCATTCATGCCATTCCATGCCATTCATGCCATTTCCATGCCATTCCATGCCATTCCATGCCATTCCATGCCATTCCCTGCCATTCCATGCCATTCCATGCCATTCCATGCCATTCCATGCCATTCCATGCCATTCCATGCCATTCCATGCCATTCCATGCCATTCCATGCCATTCCATGCCATTCCATGCCATTCCAAGCCATTCAATGCCGTGCCATGCCGTGCCATGCCGTGCCATGCGGTGCCATGCCATTCCATGCCATTCCATGCCATTCCATGCCATTCCATGCCATTCCATGCCATTTCCATGCCATTCCATGCCATTCCATGCCATTCCATGCCATTCCAATGCCATTCCATGCCATTCCATGCCATCATGGCCATTCCATGCCGTGCCATGCCGGTGCCATGCCGTGCCATGCCGGAGGTGCCATGCAGTGCCATGCCGTGCATGCCGATGCCATGCCGTGCCATGCCGGTGCCATCCGGTGCCATGCGTGCCATGCCGGTGCCATGCCGTGCCATGTCCGTGCCATGCGTGCCATGCCGGTGCCATGCCGTGCCATGCCGGTGCCATGCCGGTGCCATGCCGTGCCATGCGGTGCCATGCCGTGCCATGCCGGTGCCATGCCGTGCCATGCCGGTGCCATGCCGGTGCCGATGCCCATTCCATGCCATTCCATGCCATTCCATGCCATCTCCATGCCATTCCATGCCATTCCATGCCATTCCATGCCATTCCATGCCATTCCATGCCATTCCATGCCATTCCATGCCATTCCATGCCATTCCATGCCATTCCATGCCATTCCATGCCATTCAATGCAGTCCATGCCGTGCCATGCCGTGCCATGCCGGTGCCATGCCGTGCCATGCCGGTGCCATGCCGTGCCATGCCGGTGCCATGCCGTGCCATGCCGTACCATGGCCGGTGCCATGCCGTGCCATGCCGGTGCCATGCCGTGCCATGCCGGTGCCATGCCGTGCCATGCCGGTGCCATGCCGTGCCATGCCGTGCCATGCCGGTGCCATGCCGGTGCCATGCCATTCCATGTCATTCCATGCCATTCCATGCCATTCATGCCATTCCATGCCATTCCATGCCATTCCATGCCATTCCATGCCATTCCATGCCATTCCATGCCATTCCATGCCATTCCATGCCATTCCATGCATTTCCATGCCATTCCATGCCATTCCATGCCATTCCATGCCATTCCATGCCATTCCATGCATTCCATGCCATTCCATGCCATTCCATGCCATTCCATGCCATTCCATGCCATTCCATGCCATTCCTGCCATTCCATGCCATTCCATGCCATTCCATGCCATTCCATGCCATTCCATGGCCGTGCCATGCCGTGCCATGCCGTGCCATGCCGGTGCCATGCCGTGCCATGCGGTGCCAGTGCCGTGCCATGCCGTGCCATGGTGCCGTTGCCATGCGGTGCCATGCGGTGCCATGCCGGTGCCATGCCGGTGCCATGCCGTGCCATGCCGGTGCCATGCCGTGCCATGCCGTGCATGCCGTGCCATGCCGGTGCCATGCCGGTGCCATGCCGTGCCATGCCGGTGCCATGCCGTGCCGAGGCCGGTTGCATGCCGTGCCATGCCGGTGCCATGCCGTGCCATGCCGGGTGCCATGCCGTGCCATGCCGTACCATGCCGGTGCCATGCCGTGCCATGCCGGTGCCATGCCGTGCCATGCCGGTGCCATGCCGTGCCATGCCGGTGCCATGCCGTGGCCATGCCGTGCCATGCCGGTGCCATGCCGGTGCCATGCCGGTGCCATGCCGGTGCCATGCCATTCCATGTCATTCCATGCCATTCCATGCCATTCCATGCCATTCCATGCCATTCCATGCCATTCCATGCCATTCCATGCCATTCCATGCCATTCCATGCCATTCCATGCCATTCCATGCCATTCCATGCCATTCATGCCATTCCATGCCATTCCATGCCATTCCATGCCATTCCATGCCATTCCATGCCATTCCATGCCATTCCATGCCATTCATGCCATTCCATGCCATTCCATGCCATTCCATGCCATTCCATGCCATGCCATGCCATCCATGCCATTCCATGCCATTCCATGCCATTCCATGCCATTCCATGCCATTCCATGCATTCCATGCCATTCCATGCCATTCCATGCCATTCCATGCCATTCCATGCCATTCCATGCCATTCCATGCCATTCCATGCCATTCCATGCCATTCCATGCACATTCCATGCCATTCCATGCCATTCCATGCCATTCCATGCCATTCCATGCCATTCCATGCCATTCCATGCCATTCCATGCCATTCCATGCCATCCATGCCATTCAATGCCGTGCCATGCCGGTGCCATGCCGTGCCATGCGGTGCCATGCCGTGCCATGCCGTGCCATGCCGTGCCATGCCGGTGCCATGCCGTGCCATGCCGGTTGCCATGCCGTGCCATGCCGGTGCCATGCCGTGCCATGCCGGTGCCATGCCGGTGCCATGCCGTGCCATGCCGGTGCCATGCCGTGCCATGCCGTGCCATGCCGGTGCCATGCCGTGCCATGCCGGTGCCATGCCGTGCCATGCCGTGCCATGCCGGTGCCATGCCGTGCCATGCCGGTGCCATGCCGTGCCATGCCGGTGCCATGCCGTGCCATGCCGGTGCCATGCCGTGCCACGCCGTGCCATGCCGGTGCATGCCGTGCCATGCCGGTGCCATGCCGTGCCATGCCGGTGCCATGCCGGTGCCATGCCGTGCCATGCCGGTGCCATGCCGTGCCATGCCGGTGCCATGCCGTGCCATGCCGGTGCCATGCCGGTGCCATGCCCGTGCCATTGCCGTACCATGCCGGTGCCATGCCGTGCCATGCCGGTGCCATGCCGTGCCATGCCGGTGCCATGCCGTGCCATGCCGGTGCCATGCCGTGCCATGCGGTGCCATGCCGTGCCATGCCGTGCCATGCCGGTGCCATGCCGGTGCCATGCCGGTGCCATGCCGGTGCCATGCCGGTGCCATGCCGGTGCCATGCCGGTGCCATGCCGGTGCCATGCCGGGTGCCATGCCGGTGCCATGCCATTCCATGCCATTCCATGCCATTCCATGCCATTCCATGCCATTCCATGCCATTCCATGCCATTCCATGCTATTCCATGCCATTCCATGCTATTCCATGCCATTCCATGCCATTCCATGCCATTCCATGCCATTCCATGCCATTCCATGCCATTCCATGCCATTCCATGCATTCCATGCCATTCCATGCCATTCCATGCCATTCCATGCCATTCCATGCCATTCCATGCCATTCCATGCCATTCCATGCCATTCCATGCCATTCCATGCCATTCCATGCCATTCATGCCATTCCATGCCATTCCATGCCATTCCATGCCATTCCATGCCATTCCATGCCATTCCATGCCATTCCATGCCATTCCATGCCATTCCATGCCATTCCATGCCATTCCATGCCATTTCCATGCCATGCCATTCCATGCCATTCATGCCATTCCATGCCATTCCATGCCATTCCATGCCATTCCATGCCATTCCATGCCATTCCATGCCATTCCATGCCATTCCATGCCATTCCATGCCATTCCATGCCATTCCATGCCATTCCATGCCATTCCATGCCATTCCATGCCATTCCATGCCATTCCATGCCATTCCATGCCATTCCATGCCATTCCATGCCATTCCATGCCATTCCATGCCATTCCATGCCATTCCATGCCATTCCATGCCATTCCATGCCATGCATTCCATGCCATTCCATGCCATTCCATGCCATTCCATGCCATTCCATGCCATTCCATGCCATTCCATGCCATTCCATGCCATTCCATGCCATTCCATGCCATTCCATGCCATTCCATGCCATTCCATGCCATTCCATGCCATTCCATGCCATTCCATGCCATTCCATGCCATTCCATGCCATTCCATGCCATTCCATGCCATTCCATGCCATTCCATGCCATTCCATGCCATTCCATGCCATTCCATGCCATTCCATGCCATTCCATGCCATTCCATGCCATTCCATGCCGTGCCATGCCGGTGCCATGCCGTGCCACGCCGTGCCATGCCGGTGCCATGCCGTGCCATGCCGGTGCCATGCCGTGCCATGCCGGTGCCATGCCGGTGCCATGCCGTGCCATGCCGGTGCCATGCCGTGCCATGCCGTGCCATGCCGGTGCCATGCCGGTGCCATGCCGGTGCCATGCCGTGCCATGCCGTACCATGCCGGTGCCATGCCGTGCCATGCCGGTGCCATGCCGTGCCATGCCGGTGCCATGCCGTGCCATGCCGGTGCCATGCCGTGCCATGCCGTGCCATGCCGGTGCCATGCCGGTGCCATGCCGGTGCCATGCCGGTGCCATGCCGGTGCCATGCCGGTGCCATGCCATTCCATGTCATTCCATGCCATTCCATGCCATTCCATGCCATTCCATGCCATTCCATGCCATTCCATGCCATTCCATGCCATTCCATGCCATTCCATGCCATTCCATGCCATTCCATGCCATTCCATGCCATTCCATGCCATTCCATGCTATTCCATGCCATTCCATGCTATTCCATGCCATTCCATGCCATTCCATGCCATTCCATGCCATTCCATGCCATTCCATGCCATTCCATGCCATTCCATGCCATTCCATGCCATTCCATGCCATTCCATGCCATTCCATGCCATTCCATGCCATTCCATGCCATTCCATGCCATTCCATGCCATTCCATGCCATTCCATGCCATTCCATGCCATTCCATGCCATTCCATGCCATTCCATGCCATTCCATGCCATTCCATGCCATTCCATGCCATTCCATGCCATTCCATGCCATTCCATGCCATTCCATGCCATTCCATGCCATTCCATGCCATTCCATGCCATTCCATGCCATTCCATGCCATTCCATGCCATTCCATGCCATTCCATGCCATTCCATGCCATTCCATGCCATTCCATGCCATTCCATGCCATTCCATGCCATTCCATGCCATTCCATGCCATTCCATGCCATTCCATGCCATTCCATGCCATTCCATGCCATTCCATGCCATTCCATGCCATTCCATGCCATTCCATGCCATTCCATGCCATTCCATGCCATTCCATGCCATTCCATGCCATTCCATGCCATTCCATGCCATTCCATGCCATTCCATGCCATTCCATGCCATTCCATGCCATTCCATGCCATTCCATGCCATTCCATGCCATTCCATGCCATTCCATGCCATTCCATGCCATTCCATGCCATTCCATGCCATTCCATGCCATTCCATGCCGGTGCCATGCCGTGCCATGCCGTGCCATGCCGTGCCATGCCGGTGCCATGCCGTGCCATGCCGGTGCCATGCCGTGCCATGCCGGTGCCATGCCGTGCCATGCCGGTGCCATGCCGGTGCCATGCCGTGCCATGCCGGTGCCATGCCGTGCCATGCCGGTGCCATGCCGTGCCATGCCGGTGCCATGCCGTGCCATGCCGGTGCCATGCCGTGCCATGCCGGTGCCATGCCGGTGCCATGCCGTGCCATGCCGGTGCCATGCCGGTGCCATGCCGTGCCATGCCGGTGCCATGCCGTGCCATGCCGTGCCATGCGGGTGCCATGCCGGTGCCATGCCGTGCCATGCCGTACCATGCCGGTGCCATGCCGTGCCATGCCGGTGCCATGCCGTGCCATGCCGGTGCCATGCCGTGCCATGCCGGTGCCATGCCGTGCCATGCCGTGCCATGCCGGTGCCATGCCGGTGCCATGCCGGTGCCATGCCGTGCCATGCCGGTGCCATGCCGTGCTATGCCGGTGCCATGCCGGTGCCATGCCGTGCCATGCCGGTGCCATGCCGTGCTATGCCGGTGCCATGCCGTGCTATGCCGGTGCCATGCCGGTGCCATGCCGTGCCATGCCGGTGCCATGCCGTGCCATGCCGGTGCCATGCCGTGCCATGCCGGTGCCATGCCGTGCCATGCCGGTGCCATGCCGTGCCATGCCGGTGCCATGCCGTGCCATGCCGTGCCATGCCGTGCCATGCCGGTGCCATGCCGGTGCCATGCCATTCCATGTCATTCCATGCCATTCCATGCCATTCCATGCCATTCCATGCCATTCCATGCCATTCCATGCCATTCCATGCCATTCCATGCCATTCCATGCCATTCCATGCCATTCCATGCCATTCCATGCCATTCCATGCCATTCCATGCCATTCCATGCCATTCCATGCCATTCCATGCCATTCCATGCCATTCCATGCCATTCCATGCCATTCCATGCCATTCCATGCCATTCCATGCCATTCCATGCCATTCCATGCCATTCCATGCCATTCCATGCCATTCCATGCCATTCCATGCCATTCCATGCCATTCCATGCCATTCCATGCCATTCCATGCCATTCCATGCCATTCCATGCCATTCCATGCCATTCCATGCCATTCCATGCCATTCCATGCCATTCCATGCCATTCAATGCCGTGCCATGCCGTGCCATGCCATTCCATGCCATTCCATGCCATTCCATGCCATTCCATGCCATTCCATGCCATTCCATGCCATTCCATGCCATTCCATGCCATTCCATGCCGGTGCCATGCCGTGCCATGCCGGTGCCATGCCGTGCCATGCCGGTGCCATGCCGTGCCATGCCGGTGCCATGCCGTGCCATGCCGGTGCCATGCCGGTGCCATGCCGTGCCATGCCGGTGCCATGCCGGTGCCATGCCGTGCAATGCCGGTGCCATGCCGGTGCCATGCCATTCCATGCCATTCCATGCCGTGCCATGCCATGCCATGCCGGTGCCATGCCGTGCCATGCCGTGCCATGCCGGTGCCATGCCGTGCCATGCCGGTGCCATGCCGGTGCCATGCCATTCCATGCCATTCCATGCCATTCCATGCCATTCCATGCCATTCAATGCCGTGCCATGCCGTGCCATGCCGTGCCATGCCGGTGCCATGCCCGTGCCATGCCGTGCCATGCCGGTGCCATGCCGTGCCATGCCGGTGCCATGCCGTGCCATGCCGGTGCCATGCCGGTGCCATGCCGGTGCCATGCCGTGCCATGCCGGTGCCATGCCGTGCCATGCCGGTGCCATGCCGTGCCATGCCGGTGCCATGCCGGTGCCATGCCGGTGCCATGCCATTCCATGCCATTCCATGCCATTCCATGCCATTCCATGCCATTCCATGCCATTCCATGCCATTCCATGCCATTCCATGCCATTCCATGCCATTCCATGCCATTCCATGCCATTCCATGCCATTCCATGCCATTCCATGCCATTCCATGCCATTCCATGCCATTCCATGCCATTCCATGCCATTCCATGCCATTCCATGCCATTCCATGCCATTCCATGCCATTCCATGCCATTCCATGCCATTCCATGCCATTCCATGCCATTCCATGCCATTCCATGCCATTCCATGCCATTCCATGCCATTCCATGCCATTCCATGCCATTCCATGCCATTCCATGCCATTCCATGCCATTCCATGCCATTCCATGCCATTCCATGCCATTCCATGCCGGTGCCATGCCGTGCCATGCCGTGCCATGCCGTGCCATGCCGGTGCCATGCCGTGCCATGCCGGTGCCATGCCGTGCCATGCCGGTGCCATGCCGTGCCATGCCGGTGCCATGCCGGTGCCATGCCGTGCCATGCCGGTGCCATGCCGTGCCATGCCGGTGCCATGCCGTGCCATGCCGGTGCCATGCCGTGCCATGCCGGTGCCATGCCGTGCCATGCCGGTGCCATGCCGGTGCCATGCCGTGCCATGCCGGTGCCATGCCGGTGCCATGCCGTGCCATGCCGGTGCCATGCCGTGCCATGCCGTGCCATGCGGGTGCCATGCCGGTGCCATGCCGTGCCATGCCGTACCATGCCGGTGCCATGCCGTGCCATGCCGGTGCCATGCCGTGCCATGCCGGTGCCATGCCGTGCCATGCCGGTGCCATGCCGTGCCATGCCGTGCCATGCCGGTGCCATGCCGGTGCCATGCCGGTGCCATGCCGTGCCATGCCGGTGCCATGCCGTGCTATGCCGGTGCCATGCCGGTGCCATGCCGTGCCATGCCGGTGCCATGCCGTGCTATGCCGGTGCCATGCCGTGCTATGCCGGTGCCATGCCGGTGCCATGCCGTGCCATGCCGGTGCCATGCCGTGCCATGCCGGTGCCATGCCGTGCCATGCCGGTGCCATGCCGTGCCATGCCGGTGCCATGCCGTGCCATGCCGGTGCCATGCCGTGCCATGCCGTGCCATGCCGTGCCATGCCGGTGCCATGCCGGTGCCATGCCATTCCATGTCATTCCATGCCATTCCATGCCATTCCATGCCATTCCATGCCATTCCATGCCATTCCATGCCATTCCATGCCATTCCATGCCATTCCATGCCATTCCATGCCATTCCATGCCATTCCATGCCATTCCATGCCATTCCATGCCATTCCATGCCATTCCATGCCATTCCATGCCATTCCATGCCATTCCATGCCATTCCATGCCATTCCATGCCATTCCATGCCATTCCATGCCATTCCATGCCATTCCATGCCATTCCATGCCATTCCATGCCATTCCATGCCATTCCATGCCATTCCATGCCATTCCATGCCATTCCATGCCATTCCATGCCATTCAATGCCGTGCCATGCCGTGCCATGCCATTCCATGCCATTCCATGCCATTCCATGCCATTCCATGCCATTCCATGCCATTCCATGCCATTCCATGCCATTCCATGCCATTCCATGCCGGTGCCATGCCGTGCCATGCCGGTGCCATGCCGTGCCATGCCGGTGCCATGCCGTGCCATGCCGGTGCCATGCCGTGCCATGCCGGTGCCATGCCGGTGCCATGCCGTGCCATGCCGGTGCCATGCCGGTGCCATGCCGTGCAATGCCGGTGCCATGCCGGTGCCATGCCATTCCATGCCATTCCATGCCGTGCCATGCCATGCCATGCCGGTGCCATGCCGTGCCATGCCGTGCCATGCCGGTGCCATGCCGTGCCATGCCGGTGCCATGCCGGTGCCATGCCATTCCATGCCATTCCATGCCATTCCATGCCATTCCATGCCATTCAATGCCGTGCCATGCCGTGCCATGCCGTGCCATGCCGGTGCCATGCCCGTGCCATGCCGTGCCATGCCGGTGCCATGCCGTGCCATGCCGGTGCCATGCCGTGCCATGCCGGTGCCATGCCGGTGCCATGCCGGTGCCATGCCGTGCCATGCCGGTGCCATGCCGTGCCATGCCGGTGCCATGCCGTGCCATGCCGGTGCCATGCCGGTGCCATGCCGGTGCCATGCCATTCCATGCCATTCCATGCCATTCCATGCCATTCCATGCCATTCCATGCCATTCCATGCCATTCCATGCCATTCCATGCCATTCCATGCCATTCCATGCCATTCCATGCCATTCCATGCCATTCCATGCCATTCCATGCCATTCCATGCCATTCCATGCCATTCCATGCCATTCCATGCCATTCCATGCCATTCCATGCCATTCCATGCCATTCCATGCCATTCCATGCCATTCCATGCCATTCCATGCCATTCCATGCCATTCCATGCCATTCCATGCCATTCCATGCCATTCCATGCCATTCCATGCCATTCCATGCCATTCCATGCCATTCCATGCCATTCCATGCCATTCAATGCCGTGCCATGCCGTGCCATGCCGTGCCATGCCGTGCCATGCCGTGCCATGCCGGTGCCATGCCGTGCCATGCCGGTGCCATGCCGTGCCATGCCGGTGCCATGCCGTGCCATGCCGGTGCCATGCCGGTGCCATGCCGTGCCATGCCGGTGCCATGCCGTGCCATGCCGGTGCCATGCCGTGCCATGCCGTACCATGCCGGTGCCATGCCGTGCCATGCCGGTGCCATGCCGTGCCATGCCGGTGCCATGCCGTGCCATGCCGGTGCCATGCCGTGCCATGCCGTGCCATGCCGGTGCCATGCCGGTGCCATGCCGGTGCCATGCCGGTGCCATGCCGGTGCCATGCCATTCCATGCCATTCCATGCCATTCCATGCCATTCCATGCCATTCCATGCCATTCCATGCCATTCCATGCCATTCCATGCCATTCCATGCCATTCCATGCCATTCCATGCCATTCCATGCCATTCCATGCCATTCCATGCCATTCCATGCCATTCCATGCCATTCCATGCCATTCCATGCCATTCCATGCCATTCCATGCCATTCCATGCCATTCCATGCCATTCAATGCCGTGCCATGCCGGTGCCATGCCGTGCCATGCCGGTGCCATGCCGTGCCATGCCGTGCCATGCCGTGCCATGCCGGTGCCATGCCGTGCCATGCCGGTGCCATGCCGTGCCATGCCGGTGCCATGCCGTGCCATGCCGGTGCCATGCCGGTGCCATGCCGTGCCATGCCGGTGCCATGCCGTGCCATGCCGGTGCCATGCCGTGCCATGCCGGTGCCATGCCGTGCCATGCCGGTGCCATGCCGTGCCATGCCGGTGCCATGCCGTGCCATGCCGGTGCCATGCCGTGCCATGCCGGTGCCATGCCGTGCCATGCCGGTGCCATGCCGTGCCACGCCGTGCCATGCCGGTGCCATGCCGTGCCATGCCGGTGCCATGCCGTGCCATGCCGGTGCCATGCCGGTGCCATGCCGTGCCATGCCGGTGCCATGCCGTGCCATGCCGTGCCATGCCGGTGCCATGCCGGTGCCATGCCGGTGCCATGCCGTGCCATGCCGTACCATGCCGGTGCCATGCCGTGCCATGCCGGTGCCATGCCGTGCCATGCCGGTGCCATGCCGTGCCATGCCGGTGCCATGCCGTGCCATGCCGTGCCATGCCGGTGCCATGCCGGTGCCATGCCGGTGCCATGCCGGTGCCATGCCGGTGCCATGCCGGTGCCATGCCGTGCCATGCCGGTGCCATGCCGGTGCCATGCCGTGCCATGCCGGTGCCATGCCGTGCCATGCCGGTGCCATGCCGTGCCATGCCGGTGCCATGCCGTGCCATGCCGGTGCCATGCCGGTGCCATGCCATTCCATGCCATTCCATGCCATTCCATGCCATTCCATGCCATTCCATGCCATTCCATGCCATTCCATGCCATTCCATGCCATTCAATGCCGTGCCATGCCGGTGCCATGCCGTGCCATGCCGGTGCCATGCCGTGCCATGCCGTGCCATGCCGTGCCATGCCGGTGCCATGCCGTGCCATGCCGGTGCCATGCCGTGCCATGCCGGTGCCATGCCGTGCCATGCCGGTGCCATGCCGGTGCCATGCCGTGCCATGCCGGTGCCATGCCGTGCCATGCCGGTGCCATGCCGTGCCATGCCGGTGCCATGCCGTGCCATGCCGGTGCCATGCCGTGCCATGCCGGTGCCATGCCGTGCCATGCCGGTGCCATGCCGTGCCACGCCGTGCCATGCCGGTGCCATGCCGTGCCATGCCGGTGCCATGCCGTGCCATGCCGGTGCCATGCCGGTGCCATGCCGTGCCATGCCGGTGCCATGCCGTGCCATGCCGGTGCCATGCCGTGCCATGCCGGTGCCATGCCGTGCCATGCCGGTGCCATGCCGTGCCATGCCGGTGCCATGCCGTGCCATGCCGGTGCCATGCCGGTGCCATGCCGTGCCATGCCGTACCATGCCGGTGCCATGCCGTGCCATGCCGGTGCCATGCCGTGCCATGCCGGTGCCATGCCGTGCCATGCCGGTGCCATGCCGTGCCATGCCGTGCCATGCCGGTGCCATGCCGGTGCCATGCCGGTGCCATGCCGGTGCCATGCCGGTGCCATGCCATTCCATGCCATTCCATGCCATTCCATGCCATTCCATGCCATTCCATGCCATTCCATGCCATTCCATGCCATTCCATGCCATTCCATGCCATTCCATGCCATTCCATGCCATTCCATGCCATTCCATGCCATTCCATGCCATTCCATGCTATTCCATGCCATTCCATGCTATTCCATGCCATTCCATGCCATTCCATGCCATTCCATGCCATTCCATGCCATTCCATGCCATTCCATGCCATTCCATGCCATTCCATGCCATTCCATGCCATTCCATGCCATTCCATGCCATTCCATGCCATTCCATGCCATTCCATGCCATTCCATGCCATTCCATGCCATTCCATGCCATTCCATGCCATTCCATGCCATTCCATGCCATTCCATGCCATTCCATGCCATTCCATGCCATTCCATGCCATTCCATGCCATTCCATGCCATTCCATGCCATTCCATGCCATTCCATGCCATTCCATGCCATTCCATGCCATTCCATGCCATTCCATGCCATTCCATGCCATTCCATGCCATTCCATGCCATTCCATGCCATTCCATGCCATTCCATGCCATTCCATGCCATTCCATGCCATTCCATGCCATTCCATGCCATTCCATGCCATTCCATGCCATTCCATGCCATTCCATGCCATTCCATGCCATTCCATGCCATTCCATGCCATTCCATGCCATTCCATGCCATTCCATGCCATTCCATGCCATTCCATGCCGTGCCATGCCGTGCCATGCCGGTGCCATGCCGTGCCATGCCGGTGCCATGCCGTGCCATGCCGTGCCATGCCGTGCCATGCCGTGCCATGTCGGTGCCATGCCGGTGCCATGCCGGTGCCATGCCGTGCCATGCCGGTGCCATGCCGGTGCCATGCCGTGCCATGCCGGTGCCATGCCGTGCCATGTCATTCCATGCCATTCCATGCCATTCCATGCCATTCCATGCCATTCCATGCCATTCCATGCCATTCCATGCCATTCCATGCCATTCCATGCCATTCCATGCCATTCCATGCCATTCCATGCCATTCCATGCTATTCCATGCCATTCCATGCTATTCCATGCCATTCCATGCCATTCCATGCCATTCCATGCCATTCCATGCCATTCCATGCCATTCCATGCCATTCCATGCCATTCCATGCCATTCCATGCCATTCCATGCCATTCCATGCCATTCCATGCCATTCCATGCCATTCCATGCCATTCCATGCCATTCCATGCCATTCCATGCCATTCAATGCCGTGCCATGCCGTGCCATGCCGTGCCATGCGGTGCCATGCCATTCCATGCCATTCCATGCCATTCCATGCCATTCCATGCCATTCCATGCCATTCCATGCCATTCCATGCCATTCCATGCCATTCCATGCCATTCCATGCCGTGCCATGCCGGTGCCATGCCGTGCCATGCCGGTGCCATGCCGTGCCATGCCGGTGCCATGCCGGTGCCATGCCGTGCCATGCCGTGCCATGCCGTGCCATGCCGGTGCCATGCCGTGCCATGCCGGTGCCATGCCGTGCCATGCCGGTGCCATGCCGTGCCATGCCGGTGCCATGCCGGTGCCATGCCGTGCCATGCCGGTGCCATGCCGTGCCATGCCGGTGCCATGCCGTGCCATGCCGGTGCCATGCCGTGCCATGCCGGTGCCATGCCGGTGCCATGCCATTCCATGCCATTCCATGCCATTCCATGCCATTCCATGCCATTCCATGCCATTCCATGCCATTCCATGCCATTCCATGCCATTCCATGCCATTCCATGCCATTCCATGCCATTCCATGCCATTCCATGCCATTCCATGCCATTCCATGCCATTCCATGCCATTCCATGCCATTCCATGCCATTCAATGCCGTGCCATGCCGTGCCATGCCGTGCCATGCCGGTGCCATGCCGTGCCATGCCGGTGCCATGCCGTGCCATGCCGGTGCCATGCCGTGCCATGCCGTACCATGCCGGTGCCATGCCGTGCCATGCCGGTGCCATGCCGTGCCATGCCGGTGCCATGCCGTGCCATGCCGTGCCATGCCGGTGCCATGCCATTCCATGTCATTCCATGCCATTCCATGCCATTCCATGCCATTCCATGCCATTCCATGCCATTCCATGCCATTCCATGCCATTCCATGCCATTCCATGCCATTCCATGCCATTCCATGCCATTCCATGCCATTCCATGCCATTCCATGCCATTCCATGCCATTCCATGCCATTCCATGCCATTCCATGCCATTCCATGCCATTCCATGCCATTCCATGCCATTCCATGCCATTCCATGCCATTCCATGCCATTCCATGCCATTCCATGCCATTCCATGCCATTCCATGCCATTCAATGCCGTGCCATGCCGTGCCATGCCGTGCCATGCGGTGCCATGCCATTCCATGCCATTCCATGCCATTCCATGCCATTCCATGCCATTCCATGCCATTCCATGCCATTCCATGCCATTCCATGCCATTCCATGCCATTCCATGCCATTCCATGCCATTCCATGCCATTCCATGCCGTGCCATGCCCGTGCCATGCCGTGCCATGCCGGTGCCATGCCGTGCCATGCCGGTGCCATGCCGTGCCATGCCGGTGCCATGCCGTGCCATGCCGGTGCCATGCCGGTGCCATGCCGTGCCATGCCGGTGCCATGCCGTGCCATGCCGGTGCCATGCCGTGCCATGCCGGTGCCATGCCGTGCCATGCCGTGCCATGCGGTGCCATGCCATTCCATGCCATTCCATGCCATTCCATGCCATTCCATGCCATTCCATGCCATTCCATGCCATTCCATGCCATTCCATGCCATTCCATGCCATTCCATGCCGTGCCATGCCGGTGCCATGCCGTGCCATGCCGGTGCCATGCCGTGCCATGCCGGTGCCATGCCGTGCCATGCCGGTGCCATGCCGGTGCCATGCCGTGCCATGCCCGTGCCATGCCGTGCCATGCCGGTGCCATGCCGTGCCATGCCGGTGCCATGCCGTGCCATGCCGGTGCCATGCCGTGCCATGCCATTCCATGCCATTCCATGCCATTCCATGCCATTCCATGCCATTCCATGCCATTCCATGCCATTCCATGCCATTCCATGCCATTCCATGCCATTCAATGCCGTGCCATGCCGTGCCATGCCGTGCCATGCGGTGCCATGCCATTCCATGCCATTCCATGCCATTCCATGCCATTCCATGCCATTCCATGCCATTCCATGCCATTCCATGCCATTCCATGCCATTCCATGCCATTCCATGCCGTGCCATGCCGTGCCATGCCGGTGCCATGCCGTGCCATGCCGGTGCCATGCCGGTGCCATGCCGTGCCATGCCCGTGCCATGCCGTGCCATGCCGGTGCCATGCCGTGCCATGCCGGTGCCATGCCGTGCCATGCCGGTGCCATGCCGTGCCATGCCGGTGCCATGCCGGTGCCATGCCGTGCCATGCCGGTGCCATGCCGTGCCATGCCGGTGCCATGCCGTGCCATGCCGGTGCCATGCCGTGCCATGCCGGTGCCATGCCGGTGCCATGCCATTCCATGCCATTCCATGGTATTCCATGCCATTCCATGCCATTCCATGCCATTCCATGCCATTCCATGCCATTCCATGCCATTCCATGCCATTCCATGCCATTCCATGCCATTCCATGCCATTCCATGCCATTCCATGCCATTCCATGCCATTCCATGCCATTCCATGCCATTCCATGCCATTCCATGCCATTCCATGCCATTCCATGCCATTCCATGCCATTCCATGCCATTCCATGCCATTCCATGCCATTCCATGCCTTTCCATGCCATTCCATGCCATTCAATGCCGTGCCATGCCGTGCCATGCCGTGCCATGCCGGTGCCATGCCGTGCCATGCCGGTGCCATGCCGTGCCATGCCGTACCATGCCGGTGCCATGCCGTGCCATGCCGGTGCCATGCCGTGCCATGCCGGTGCCATGCCGTGCCATGCCGGTGCCATGCCGTGCCATGCCGTGCCATGCCGGTGCCATGCCATTCCATGTCATTCCATGCCATTCCATGCCATTCCATGCCATTCCATGCCATTCCATGCCATTCCATGCCATTCCATGCCATTCCATGCCATTCCATGCCATTCCATGGCATTCCATGCCATTCCATGCCATTCCATGCCATTCCATGCCATTCCATGCCATTCCATGCCATTCCATGCCATTCAATGCCGTGCCATGCCGTGCCATGCCGTGCCATGCGGTGCCATGCCATTCCATGCCATTCCATGCCATTCCATGCCATTCCATGCCATTCCATGCCATTCCATGCCATTCCATGCCATTCCATGCCATTCCATGCCATTCCATGCCATTCCATGCCGTGCCATGCCGGTGCCATGCCGTGCCATGCCGGTGCCATGCCGTGCCATGCCGGTGCCATGCCGTGCCATGCCGGTGCCATGCCGTGCCATGCCGGTGCCATGCCGGTGCCATGCCGTGCCATGCCCGTGCCATGCCGTGCCATGCCGGTGCCATGCCGTGCCATGCCGGTGCCATGCCGTGCCATGCCGGTGCCATGCCGTGCCATGCCGGTGCCATGCCGGTGCCATGCCGTGCCATGCCGGTGCCATGCCGTGCCATGCCGGTGCCATGCCGTGCCATGCCGGTGCCATGCCGGTGCCATGCCATTCCATGCCATTCCATGCCATTCCATGCCATTCCATGCCATTCCATGCCATTCCATGCCATTCCATGCCATTCCATGCCATTCCATGCCATTCCATGCCATTCCATGCCATTCCATGCCATTCCATGCCATTCCATGCCATTCCATGCCATTCCATGCCATTCCATGCCATTCCATGCCATTCCATGCCATTCAATGCCGTGCCATGCCGTGCCATGCCGTGCCATGCCGGTGCCATGCCGTGCCATGCCGGTGCCATGCCGTGCCATGCCGGTGCCATGCCGTGCCATGCCGTACCATGCCGGTGCCATGCCGTGCCATGCCGGTGCCATGCCGTGCCATGCCGGTGCCATGCCGTGCCATGCCGGTGCCATGCCGTGCCATGCCGTGCCATGCCGGTGCCATGCCGGTGCCATGCCATTCCATGTCATTCCATGCCATTCCATGCCATTCCATGCCATTCCATGTCATTCCATGCCATTCCATGCCATTCCATGCCATTCCATGCCATTCCATGCCATTCCATGCCATTCCATGCCATTCCATGCCATTCCATGCCATTCCATGCCATTCCATGCCATTCCATGCCATTCCATGCCATTCCATGCCATTCCATGCCATTCCATGCCATTCCATGCCATTCCATGCCATTCCATGCCATTCCATGCCATTCCATGCCATTCCATGCCATTCCATGCCATTCCATGCCATTCCATGCCATTCCATGCCATTCCATGCCATTCCATGCCATTCCATGCCATTCCATGCCATTCCATGCCATTCCATGCCATTCCATGCCATTCCATGCCGTGCCATGCCGTGCCATGCCGTGCCATGCCGGTGCCATGCCGTGCCATGCCGGTGCCATGCCGTGCCATGCCGTGCCATGCCGTGCCATGTCGGTGCCATGCCGGTGCCATGCCGGTGCCATGCCGTGCCATGCCGGTGCCATGCCGTGCCATGCCGGTGCCATGCCGTGCCATGCCGGTGCCATGCCGGTGCCATGCCGTGCCATGCCGGTGCCATGCCGTGCCATGCCGGTGCCATGCCGGTGCCATGCCGTGCCATGCCGGTGCCATGCCGTGCCATGCCGGTGCCATGCCGTGCCATGCCGTACCATGCCGGTGCCATGCCGTGCCATGCCGGTGCCATGCCGTGCCATGCCGGTGCCATGCCGTGCCATGCCGGTGCCATGCCGTGCCATGCCGTGCCATGCCGGTGCCATGCCGGTGCCATGCCGGTGCCATGCCGGTGCCATGCCATTCCATGTCATTCCATGCCATTCCATGCCATTCCATGCCATTCCATGCCATTCCATGCCATTCCATGCCATTCCATGCCATTCCATGCCATTCCATGCCATTCCATGCCATTCCATGCCATTCCATGCCATTCCATGCCATTCCATGCCATTCCATGCCATTCCATGCCATTCCATGCCATTCCATGCCATTCCATGCCATTCCATGCCATTCCATGCCATTCCATGCCATTCCATGCCATTCCATGCCATTCCATGCCATTCCATGCCATTCCATGCCATTCAATGCCGTGCCATGCCGGTGCCATGCCGTGCCATGCCGGTGCCATGCCGTGCCATGCCGTGCCATGCCGTGCCATGCCGGTGCCATGCCGTGCCATGCCGGTGCCATGCCGTGCCATGCCGGTGCCATGCCGTGCCATGCCGGTGCCATGCCGGTGCCATGCCGTGCCATGCCGGTGCCATGCCGTGCCATGCCGGTGCCATGCCGTGCCATGCCGGTGCCATGCCGTGCCATGCCGGTGCCATGCCGTGCCATGCCGTGCCATGCCGGTGCCATGCCGGTGCCATGCCGGTGCCATGCCGGTGCCATGCCGGTGCCATGCCGGTGCCATGCCGGTGCCATGCCGGTGCCATGCCGGTGCCATGCCGGTGCCATGCCATTCCATGTCATTCCATGCCATTCCATGCCATTCCATGCCATTCCATGCCATTCCATGCCATTCCATGCCATTCCATGCCATTCCATGCCATTCCATGCCATTCCATGCCATTCCATGCCATTCCATGCCATTCCATGCCATTCCATGCCATTCCATGCCATTCCATGCTATTCCATGCCATTCCATGCCATTCCATGCCATTCCATGCCATTCCATGCCATTCCATGCCATTCCATGCCATTCCATGCCATTCCATGCCATTCCATGCCATTCCATGCCATTCCATGCCATTCCATGCCATTCCATGCCATTCCATGCCATTCCATGCCATTCCATGCCATTCCATGCCATTCCACCATTCCATGCCATTCCATGCCATTCCATGCCATTCCATGCCATTCCATGCCATTCCATGCCATTCCATGCCATTCCATGCCATTCCATGCCATTCCATGCCATTCCATGCCATTCCATGCCATTCCATGCCATTCCATGCCATTCCATGCCATTCCATGCCATTCCATGCCATTCCCATGCCATTCCATGCCATTCCATGCCATTCCATGCCATTCCATGCCATTCCATGCCATTCCATGCCATTCCATGCCATTCCATGCCATTCCATGCCATTCCATGCCATTCCATGCCATTCCATGCCATTCCATGCCATTCCATGCCATTCCATGCCATTCCATGCCATTCCATGCCATTCCATGCCATTCCATGCCATTCCATGCCATTCCATGCCATTCCATGCCATTCCATGCCATTCCATGCCATTCCATGCCATTCCATGCCATTCCATGCCATTCCATGCCATTCCATGCCATTCCATGCCATTCCATGCCATTCCATGCCTTCCATGCCATTCCATGCAGGCATGCCGTGCCATGCCATTCCATGCCATTCCATGCCATTCCATGCCATTCCATGCCATTCCATGCCATTCCATGCCATTCCATGCCATTCCATGCCATTCCATGCCAGGTGCCATGCCGTGCCATGCCGGTGCCATGCCATTCCATGTCATTCCATGCCATTCCATGCCATTCCATGCCATTCCATGCCATTCCATGCCATTCCATGCCATTCCATGCCATTCCATGCCATTCCATGCCATTCCATGCCATTCCATGCCATTCCATGCCATTCCATGCCATTCCATGCCATTCCATGCCATTCCATGCCATTCCATGCCATTCCATGCCATTCCATGCCATTCCATGCCATTCCATGCCATTCCATGCCATTCATGCCATTCCATGCCATTCCATGCCATTCAATGCCGTGCCATGCCGTGCCATGCCGTGCCATGCGGTGCCATGCCATTCCATGCCATTCCATGCCATTCCATGCCATTCCATGCCATTCCATGCCATTCCATGCCATTCATGCCATTCCATGCCATTCCATGCCATTCCATGCCATTCCATGCCATTCCATGCCATTCCATGCCATTCCATGCCATTCCATGCCGTGCCATGCCCGTGCCATGCCGTGCCATGCCGGTGCCATGCCGTGCCATGCCGGTGCCATGCCGTGCCATGCCGGTGCCATGCCGTGCCATGCCGGTGCCATGCCGGTGCCATGCCGTGCCATGCCGGTGCCATGCCGTGCCATGCCGGTGCCATGGGCTGCCGTGCCATGCCGGTGCCATGCCGTGCCATGCCGGTGCCATGCCGGTGCCATGGCCATTCCATGCCATTCCATGCCATTCCATGCCATTCCATGCCATTCCATGCCATTCCATGCCATTCCATGCCATTCCATGCCATTCCATGCCATTCCATGCCATTCCATGCCATTCCATGCCATTCCATGCCATTCCATGCCATTCCATGCCATTCCATGCCATTCCATGCCATTCCATGCCATTCCATGCCATTCCATGCCATTCCATGCCATTCCATGCCATTCCATGCTATTCCATGCCATTCCATGCTATTCCATGCCATTCCATGCCATTCCATGCCATTCCATGCCATTCCATGCCATTCCATGCCATTCCATGCCATTCCATGCCATTCCATGCCATTCCATGCCATTCCATGCCATTCCATGCATTCCATGCCATTCCATGCCATTCCATGCCATTCCATGCCATTCCATGCCATTCCATGCCATTCAATGCCGTGCCATGCCGTGCCATGCCGTGCCATGCGGTGCCATGCCATTCCATGCCATTCCATGCCATTCCATGCCATTCCATGCCATTCCATGCCATTCCATGCCATTCCATGCCATTCCATGCCATTCCATGCCGTGCCATGCCGGTGCCATGCCGTGCCATGCCGGTGCCATGCCGTGCCATGCCGGTGCCATGCCGTGCCATGCCGGTGCCATGCCGGTGCCATGCCGTGCCATGCCCGTGCCATGCCGTGCCATGCCGGTGCCATGCCGTGCCATGCCGGTGCCATGCCGTGCCATGCCGGTGCCATGCCGTGCCATGCCGGTGCCATGCCGGTGCCATGCCGTGCCATGCCGGTGCCATGCCGTGCCATGCCGGTGCCATGCCGTGCCATGCCGTGCCATGCCGGTGCCATGCCGTGCCATGCCGCCGGTGCCATGCCGTGCCATGCCGGTGCCATGCCGTGCCATGCCGTGCCATGCCGGTGCCATGCCATTCCATGTCATTCCATGCCATTCCATGCCATTCCATGCCATTCCATGCCATTCCATGCCATTCCATGCCATTCCATGCCATTCCATGCCATTCCATGCCATTCCATGCCATTCCATGCCATTCCATGCCATTCCATGCCATTCCATGCCATTCCATGCCATTCCATGCCATTCCATGCCATTCCATGCCATTCCATGCCATTCCATGCCATTCCATGCCATTCCATGCCATTCAATGCCGTGCCATGCCGTGCCATGCCGTGCCATGCGGTGCCATGCCATTCCATGCCATTCCATGCCATTCCATGCCATTCCATGCCATTCCATGCCATTCCATGCCATTCCATGCCATTCCATGCCATTCCATGCCATTCCATGCCGTGCCATGCCGGTGCCATGCCGTGCCATGCCGGTGCCATGCCGTGCCATGCCGGTGCCATGCCGTGCCATGCCGGTGCCATGCCGTGCCATGCCGGTGCCATGCCGGTTGCCATGCCGTGCCATGCCCGTGCCATGCCGTGCCATGCCGGTGGCCATGCCGTGCCATGCCGGTGCCATGCCGTGCCATGCCGGTGCCATGCCGTGCCATGCCGGTGCCATGCCGGTGCCATGCCGTGCCATGCCGGTGCCATGCCGTGCCATGCCGGTGCCATGCCGTGCCATGCCGGTGCCATGCCGTGCCATGCCGGTGCATGCCGGTGCCATGCCATTCCATGCCATCCATGCCATTCCATGCCATTCCATGCCATTCCATGCCATTCCATGCCATTCCATGCCATTCCATGCCATTCCATGCCATTCCATGCCATTCCATGCCATTCCATGCCATTCCATGCCATTCCATGCCATTCCATGCCATTCCATGCCATTCCATGCATTCCATGCCATTCCATGCCATTCCATGCCATTCAATGCCGTGCCATGCCGTGCCATGCCGTGCCATGCCGGTGCCATGCCGTGCCATGCCGGTGCCATGCCGTGCCATGCCGGTGCCATGCCGTGCCATGCCGTACCATGCCGGTGCCATGCCGTGCCATGCCGGTGCCATGCCGTGCCATGCCGGTGCCATGCCGTGCCATGCCGGTGCCATGCCGTGCCATGCGTGCCATGCCGGTGCCATGCCGGTGCCATGCCATTCCATGTCATTCCATGCCATTCCATGCCATTCCATGCCATTCCATGCCATTCCATGCCATTCCATGCCATTCCATGCCATTCCATGCCATTCCATGCCATTCCATGCCATTCCATGCCATTCCATGCCATTCCATGCCATTCCATGCCATTCCATGCCATTCCATGCCATTCCATGCCATTCCATGCCATTCCATGCCATTCCATGCCATTCCATGCCATTCCATGCCATTCCATGCCGTGCCATGCCGTGCCATGCCGTGCCATGCCGGTGCCATGCCGTGCCATGCCGGTGCCATGCCGTGCCATGCCGTGCCATGCCGTGCCATGTCGGTGCCATGCCGGTGCCATGCCGGTGCCATGCCGTGCCATGCCGGTGCCATGCCGTGCCATGCCGGTGCCATGCCGTGCCATGCCGGTGCCATGCCGGTGCCATGCGTGCCATGCCGGTGCCATGCCGTGCCATGCCGGTGCCATGCCGGTGCCATGCCGTGCCATGCCGGTGCCATGCCGTGCCATGCCGGTGCCATGCCGTGCCATGCCGTACCATGCCGGTGCCATGCCGTGCCATGCCGGTGCCATGCCGTGCCATGCCGGTGCCATGCCGTGCCATGCCGGTGCCATGCCGTGCCATGCCGTGCCATGCCCGGTGCCATGCCGGTGCCATGCCGGTGCCATGCCGGTGCCATGCCATTCCATGTCATTCCATGCCATTCCATGCCATTCCATGCCATTCCATGCCATTCCATGCCATTCCATGCCATTCCATGCCATTCCATGCCATTCCATGCCATTCCATGCCATTCCATGCTATTCCATGCCATTCCATGCCATTCCATGCCATTCCATGCCATTCCATGCCATTCCATGCCATTCCATGCCATTCCATGCCATTCCATGCCATTCCATGCCATTCCATGCCATTCCATGCATTCCATGCCATTCCATGCCATTCCATGCCATTCCATGCCATTCCATGCCATTCCATGCCATTCCATGCCATTCCATGCCATTCCATGCCATTCCATGCCATTCCATGCCATTCCATGCCATTCCATGCCATTCAATGCCGTGCCATGCCGGTGCCATGCCGTGCCATGCCGGTGCCATGCCGTGCCATGCCGTGCCATGCCGTGCCATGCCGGTGCCATGCCGAGCCATGCCGGTGCCATGCCGTGCCATGCCGGTGCCATGCCGTGCCATGCCGTGCCATGCCGGTGCCATGCCGTGCCATGCCGGTGCCATGCCGTGCCATGCCGGTGCCATGCCGTGCCATGCCGGTGCCATGCCGTGCCATGCCGGTGCCATGCCGTGCCATGCCGGTGCCATGCCGTGCCATGCCGGTGCCATGCCGTGCCATGCCGGTGCCATGCCGTGCCACGCCCGTGCCATGCCGGTGCCATGCCGTGCCATGCCGGTGCCATGCCGTGCCATGCCGGTGCCATGCCGGTGCCATGCCGTGCCATGCCGGTGCCATGCCGTGCCATGCCGTGCCATGCCGGTGCCATGCCGGTGCCATGCCGTGCCATGCCGTACCATGCCGGTGCCATGCCGTGCCATGCCGGTGCCATGCCGTGCCATGCCGGTGCCATGCCGTGCCATGCCGGTGCCATGCCGTGCCATGCCGTGCCATGCCGGTGCCATGCCGGTGCCATGCCGGTGCCATGCCGGTGCCATGCCGGTGCCATGCCGGTGCCATGCCGGTGCCATGCCGGTGCCATGCCGGTGCCATGCCGGTGCCATGCCATTCCATGTCATTCCATGCCATTCCATGCCATTCCATGCCATTCCATGCCATTCCATGCCATTCCATGCCATTCCATGCCATTCCATGCCATTCCATGCCATTCCATGCCATTCCATGCCATTCCATGCCATTCCATGCCATTCCATGCCATTCCATGCCATTCCATGCCATTCCATGCCATTCCATGCCATTCCATGCCATTCCATGCCATTCCATGCCATTCCATGCCATTCCATGCCATTCCATGCCATTCCATGCCATTCCATGCCATTCCATGCCATTCCATGCCATTCCATGCCATTCCATGCCATTCCATGCCATTCCATGCCATTCCATGCCATTCCATGCCATTCCATGCCATTCCATGCCATTCCATGCCATTCCATGCCATTCCATGCCATTCCATGCCATTCCATGCCATTCCATGCCATTCCATGCCATTCCATGCCATTCCATGCCATTCCATGCCATTCCATGCCATTCCATGCCATTCCATGCCATTCCATGCCATTCCATGCCATTCCATGCCATTCCATGCCATTCCATGCCATTCCATGCCATTCCATGCCATTCCATGCCATTCCATGCCATTCCATGCCATTCCATGCCGTGCCATGCCGTGCCATGCCGTGCCATGCCGGTGCCATGCCGTGCCATGCCGGTGCCATGCCGTGCCATGCCGTGCCATGCCGTGCCATGCCGTGCCATGCCGTGCCATGCCGGTGCCATGCCGTGCCATGCCGGTGCCATGCCGTGCCATGCCGGTGCCATGCCGTGCCATGCCGGTGCCATGCCGTGCCATGCCGGTGCCATGCCGTGCCATGCCGGTGCCATGCCGGTGCCATGCCGTGCCATGCCGGTGCCATGCCGTGCCATGCCGGTGCCATGCCGGTGCCATGCCGTGCCATGCCGGTGCCATGCCGTGCCATGCCGGTGCCATGCCGTGCCATGCCGTACCATGCCGGTGCCATGCCGTGCCATGCCGGTGCCATGCCGTGCCATGCCGGTGCCATGCCGTGCCATGCCGGTGCCATGCCGTGCCATGCCGTGCCATGCCGGTGCCATGCCGGTGCCATGCCGGTGCCATGCCGGTGCCATGCCGGTGCCATGCCATTCCATGCCATTCCATGCCATTCCATGCCATTCCATGCCATTCCATGCCATTCCATGCCATTCCATGCCATTCCATGCCATTCCATGCCATTCCATGCCATTCCATGCCATTCCATGCCATTCCATGCCATTCCATGCCATTCCATGCCATTCCATGCCATTCCATGCCATTCCATGCCATTCCATGCCATTCCATGCCATTCCATGCCATTCCATGCCATTCCATGCCATTCCATGCCATTCCATGCCATTCCATGCCATTCCATGCCATTCCATGCCATTCCATGCCATTCAATGCCGTGCCATGCCGGTGCCATGCCGTGCCATGCCGGTGCCATGCCGTGCCATGCCGTGCCATGCCGTGCCATGCCGGTGCCATGCCGTGCCATGCCGGTGCCATGCCGTGCCATGCCGGTGCCATGCCGTGCCATGCCGGTGCCATGCCGGTGCCATGCCGTGCCATGCCGGTGCCATGCCGTGCCATGCCGTGCCATGCCGGTGCCATGCCGTGCCATGCCGGTGCCATGCCGTGCCATGCCGGTGCCATGCCGTGCCATGCCGGTGCCATGCCGTGCCATGCCGGTGCCATGCCGTGCCATGCCGGTGCCATGCCGTGCCACGCCGTGCCATGCCGGTGCCATGCCGTGCCATGCCGGTGCCATGCCGTGCCATGCCGGTGCCATGCCGGTGCCATGCCGTGCCATGCCGGTGCCATGCCGTGCCATGCCGGTGCCATGCCGTGCCATGCCGGTGCCATGCCGGTGCCATGCCGTGCCATGCCGTACCATGCCGGTGCCATGCCGTGCCATGCCGGTGCCATGCCGTGCCATGCCGGTGCCATGCCGTGCCATGCCGGTGCCATGCCGTGCCATGCCGTGCCATGCCGGTGCCATGCCGGTGCCATGCCGGTGCCATGCCGGTGCCATGCCGGTGCCATGCCGGTGCCATGCCGGTGCCATGCCGGTGCCATGCCATTCCATGCCATTCCATGCCATTCCATGCCATTCCATGCCATTCCATGCCATTCCATGCCATTCCATGCCATTCCATGCTATTCCATGCCATTCCATGCTATTCCATGCC
Organism: Cryptus armator; assembly: GCA_963971235.1. Taxonomy (NCBI): domain Eukaryota; kingdom Metazoa; phylum Arthropoda; class Insecta; order Hymenoptera; family Ichneumonidae; genus Cryptus; species Cryptus armator. Next base: position 21,039 of record CAXARG010000088.1, on the reverse strand, counting down.
ATTCCATGCCATTCCATGCCATTCCATGCCATTCCATGCCATTCCATGCCATTCCATGCCATTCCATGCCATTCCATGCCATTCCATGCCATTCCATGCCATTCCATGCCATTCCATGCCATTCCATGCCATTCCATGCCATTCCATGCCATTCCATGCCATTCCATGCCATTCCATGCCATTCCATGCCATTCCATGCCATTCCATGCCATTCCATGCCATTCCATGCCATTCCATGCCATTCCATGCCGTGCCATGCCGTGCCATGCCGTGCCATGCCGGTGCCATGCCGTGCCATGCCGGTGCCATGCCGTGCCATGCCGTGCCATGCCGTGCCATGCCGTGCCATGCCGTGCCATGCCGGTGCCATGCCGTGCCATGCCGGTGCCATGCCGTGCCATGCCGGTGCCATGCCGTGCCATGCCGGTGCCATGCCGTGCCATGCCGGTGCCATGCCGGTGCCATGCCGTGCCATGCCGGTGCCATGCCGTGCCATGCCGGTGCCATGCCGGTGCCATGCCGTGCCATGCCGGTGCCATGCCGTGCCATGCCGGTGCCATGCCGTGCCATGCCGTACCATGCCGGTGCCATGCCGTGCCATGCCGGTGCCATGCCGTGCCATGCCGGTGCCATGCCGTGCCATGCCGGTGCCATGCCGTGCCATGCCGTGCCATGCCGGTGCCATGCCGGTGCCATGCCGGTGCCATGCCATTCCATGCCATTCCATGCCATTCCATGCCATTCCATGCCATTCCATGCCATTCCATGCCATTCCATGCCATTCCATGCCATTCCATGCCATTCCATGCCATTCCATGCCATTCCATGCCATTCCATGCCATTCCATGCCATTCCATGCCATTCCATGCCATTCCATGCCATTCCATGCCATTCCATGCCATTCCATGCCATTCCATGCCATTCCATGCCATTCCATGCCATTCCATGCCATTCCATGCCATTCCATGCCATTCCATGCCATTCCATGCCATTCCATGCCATTCAATGCCGTGCCATGCCGGTGCCATGCCGTGCCATGCCGGTGCCATGCCGTGCCATGCCGTGCCATGCCGTGCCATGCCGGTGCCATGCCGTGCCATGCCGGTGCCATGCCGTGCCATGCCGGTGCCATGCCGTGCCATGCCGGTGCCATGCCGGTGCCATGCCGTGCCATGCCGGTGCCATGCCGTGCCATGCCGTGCCATGCCGGTGCCATGCCGTGCCATGCCGGTGCCATGCCGTGCCATGCCGGTGCCATGCCGTGCCATGCCGGTGCCATGCCGTGCCATGCCGGTGCCATGCCGTGCCATGCCGGTGCCATGCCGTGCCACGCCGTGCCATGCCGGTGCCATGCCGTGCCATGCCGGTGCCATGCCGTGCCATGCCGGTGCCATGCCGGTGCCATGCCGTGCCATGCCGGTGCCATGCCGTGCCATGCCGGTGCCATGCCGTGCCATGCCGGTGCCATGCCGGTGCCATGCCGTGCCATGCCGTACCATGCCGGTGCCATGCCGTGCCATGCCGGTGCCATGCCGTGCCATGCCGGTGCCATGCCGTGCCATGCCGGTGCCATGCCGTGCCATGCCGTGCCATGCCGGTGCCATGCCGGTGCCATGCCGGTGCCATGCCGGTGCCATGCCGGTGCCATGCCGGTGCCATGCCGGTGCCATGCCGGTGCCATGCCGGTGCCATGCCGGTGCCATGCCATTCCATGCCATTCCATGCCATTCCATGCCATTCCATGCCATTCCATGCCATTCCATGCCATTCCATGCCATTCCATGCCATTCCATGCTATTCCATGCCATTCCATGCTATTCCATGCCATTCCATGCCATTCCATGCCATTCCATGCCATTCCATGCCATTCCATGCCATTCCATGCCATTCCATGCCATTCCATGCCATTCCATGCCATTCCATGCCATTCCATGCCATTCCATGCCATTCCATGCCATTCCATGCCATTCCATGCCATTCCATGCCATTCCATGCCATTCCATGCCATTCCATGCCATTCCATGCCATTCCATGCCATTCCATGCCATTCCATGCCATTCCATGCCATTCCATGCCATTCCATGCCATTCCATGCCATTCCATGCCATTCCATGCCATTCCATGCCATTCCATGCCATTCCATGCCATTCCATGCCATTCCATGCCATTCCATGCCATTCCATGCCATTCCATGCCATTCCATGCCATTCCATGCCATTCCATGCCATTCCATGCCATTCCATGCCATTCCATGCCATTCCATGCCATTCCATGCCATTCCATGCCATTCCATGCCATTCCATGCCATTCCATGCCATTCCATGCCATTCCATGCCATTCCATGCCATTCCATGCCATTCCATGCCATTCCATGCCATTCCATGCCATTCCATGCCATTCCATGCCATTCCATGCCATTCCATGCCGTGCCATGCCGGTGCCATGCCGTGCCACGCCGTGCCATGCCGGTGCCATGCCGTGCCATGCCGGTGCCATGCCGTGCCATGCCGGTGCCATGCCGGTGCCATGCCGTGCCATGCCGGTGCCATGCCGTGCCATGCCGTGCCATGCCGGTGCCATGCCGGTGCCATGCCGGTGCCATGCCGGTGCCATGCCGGTGCCATGCCGTGCCATGCCGTACCATGCCGGTGCCATGCCGTGCCATGCCGGTGCCATGCCGTGCCATGCCGGTGCCATGCCGTGCCATGCCGGTGCCATGCCGTGCCATGCCGTGCCATGCCGGTGCCATGCCGGTGCCATGCCGGTGCCATGCCGGTGCCATGCCGGTGCCATGCCGGTGCCATGCCGGTGCCATGCCATTCCATGTCATTCCATGCCATTCCATGCCATTCCATGCCATTCCATGCCATTCCATGCCATTCCATGCCATTCCATGCCATTCCATGCCATTCCATGCCATTCCATGCCATTCCATGCCATTCCATGCCATTCCATGCCATTCCATGCCATTCCATGCCATTCCATGCCATTCCATGCCATTCCATGCTATTCCATGCCATTCCATGCCATTCCATGCCATTCCATGCCATTCCATGCCATTCCATGCCATTCCATGCCATTCCATGCCATTCCATGCCATTCCATGCCATTCCATGCCATTCCATGCCATTCCATGCCATTCCATGCCATTCCATGCCATTCCATGCCATTCCATGCCATTCCATGCCATTCCATGCCATTCCATGCCATTCCATGCCATTCCATGCCATTCCATGCCATTCCATGCCATTCCATGCCATTCCATGCCATTCCATGCCATTCCATGCCATTCCATGCCATTCCATGCCATTCCATGCCATTCCATGCCATTCCATGCCATTCCATGCCATTCCATGCCATTCCATGCCATTCCATGCCATTCCATGCCATTCCATGCCATTCCATGCCATTCCATGCCATTCCATGCCATTCCATGCCATTCCATGCCATTCCATGCCATTCCATGCCATTCCATGCCATTCCATGCCATTCCATGCCATTCCATGCCATTCCATGCCATTCCATGCCATTCCATGCCATTCCATGCCATTCCATGCCATTCCATGCCATTCCATGCCATTCCATGCCATTCCATGCCATTCCATGCCATTCCATGCCATTCCATGCCATTCCATGCCATTCCATGCCATTCCATGCCATTCCATGCCATTCCATGCCATTCCATGCTATTCCATGCCATTCCATGCCATTCCATGCCATTCCATGCCATTCCATGCCATTCCATGCCATTCCATGCCATTCCATGCCATTCCATGCCATTCCATGCCATTCCATGCCATTCCATGCCATTCCATGCCATTCCATGCCATTCCATGCCATTCCATGCCATTCCATGCCATTCCATGCCATTCCATGCCATTCCATGCCATTCCATGCCGGTGCCATGCCGTGCCATGCCGTGCCATGCCGTGCCATGCCGGTGCCATGCCGTGCCATGCCGGTGCCATGCCGTGCCATGCCGGTGCCATGCCGTGCCATGCCGGTGCCATGCCGGTGCCATGCCGTGCCATGCCGGTGCCATGCCGTGCCATGCCGGTGCCATGCCGTGCCATGCCGGTGCCATGCCGTGCCATGCCGGTGCCATGCCGTGCCATGCCGGTGCCATGCCGGTGCCATGCCGTGCCATGCCGGTGCCATGCCGGTGCCATGCCGTGCCATGCCGGTGCCATGCCGTGCCATGCCGTGCCATGCGGGTGCCATGCCGGTGCCATGCCGTGCCATGCCGTACCATGCCGGTGCCATGCCGTGCCATGCCGGTGCCATGCCGTGCCATGCCGGTGCCATGCCGTGCCATGCCGGTGCCATGCCGTGCCATGCCGGTGCCATGCCGTGCCATGCCGGTGCCATGCCGTGCCATGCCGTGCCATGCCGGTGCCATGCCGGTGCCATGCCGGTGCCATGCCGTGCCATGCCGGTGCCATGCCGTGCTATGCCGGTGCCATGCCGGTGCCATGCCGTGCCATGCCGGTGCCATGCCGTGCTATGCCGGTGCCATGCCGTGCTATGCCGGTGCCATGCCGGTGCCATGCCGTGCCATGCCGGTGCCATGCCGTGCCATGCCGGTGCCATGCCGTGCCATGCCGGTGCCATGCCGTGCCATGCCGGTGCCATGCCGTGCCATGCCGGTGCCATGCCGTGCCATGCCGTGCCATGCCGTGCCATGCCGGTGCCATGCCGGTGCCATGCCATTCCATGTCATTCCATGCCATTCCATGCCATTCCATGCCATTCCATGCCATTCCATGCCATTCCATGCCATTCCATGCCATTCCATGCCATTCCATGCCATTCCATGCCATTCCATGCCATTCCATGCCATTCCATGCCATTCCATGCCATTCCATGCCATTCCATGCCATTCCATGCCATTCCATGCCATTCCATGCCATTCCATGCCATTCCATGCCATTCCATGCCATTCCATGCCATTCCATGCCATTCCATGCCATTCCATGCCATTCCATGCCATTCCATGCCATTCCATGCCATTCCATGCCATTCCATGCCATTCCATGCCATTCCATGCCATTCCATGCCATTCAATGCCGTGCCATGCCGTGCCATGCCATTCCATGCCATTCCATGCCATTCCATGCCATTCCATGCCATTCCATGCCATTCCATGCCATTCCATGCCATTCCATGCCATTCCATGCCATTCCATGCCATTCCATGCCGGTGCCATGCCGTGCCATGCCGGTGCCATGCCGTGCCATGCCGGTGCCATGCCGTGCCATGCCGGTGCCATGCCGTGCCATGCCGGTGCCATGCCGGTGCCATGCCGTGCCATGCCGGTGCCATGCCGGTGCCATGCCGTGCAATGCCGGTGCCATGCCGGTGCCATGCCATTCCATGCCATTCCATGCCGTGCCATGCCATGCCATGCCGGTGCCATGCCGTGCCATGCCGTGCCATGCCGGTGCCATGCCGTGCCATGCCGGTGCCATGCCGGTGCCATGCCATTCCATGCCATTCCATGCCATTCCATGCCATTCCATGCCATTCCATGCCATTCAATGCCGTGCCATGCCGTGCCATGCCGTGCCATGCCGGTGCCATGCCCGTGCCATGCCGTGCCATGCCGGTGCCATGCCGTGCCATGCCGGTGCCATGCCGGTGCCATGCCGGTGCCATGCCGTGCCATGCCGGTGCCATGCCGTGCCATGCCGGTGCCATGCCGTGCCATGCCGGTGCCATGCCGGTGCCATGCCGGTGCCATGCCATTCCATGCCATTCCATGCCATTCCATGCCATTCCATGCCATTCCATGCCATTCCATGCCATTCCATGCCATTCCATGCCATTCCATGCCATTCCATGCCATTCCATGCCATTCCATGCCATTCCATGCCATTCCATGCCATTCCATGCCATTCCATGCCATTCCATGCCATTCCATGCCATTCCATGCCATTCCATGCCATTCCATGCCATTCCATGCCATTCCATGCCATTCCATGCCATTCCATGCCATTCCATGCCATTCCATGCCATTCCATGCCATTCCATGCCATTCCATGCCATTCCATGCCATTCCATGCCATTCCATGCCATTCCATGCCATTCCATGCCATTCCATGCCATTCCATGCCATTCCATGCCATTCCATGCCATTCCATGCCATTCCATGCCATTCCATGCCATTCAATGCCGTGCCATGCCGTGCCATGCCGTGCCATGCCGTGCCATGCCGTGCCATGCCGGTGCCATGCCGTGCCATGCCGGTGCCATGCCGTGCCATGCCGGTGCCATGCCGTGCCATGCCGGTGCCATGCCGGTGCCATGCCGTGCCATGCCGGTGCCATGCCGTGCCATGCCGGTGCCATGCCGTGCCATGCCGTACCATGCCGGTGCCATGCCGTGCCATGCCGGTGCCATGCCGTGCCATGCCGGTGCCATGCCGTGCCATGCCGGTGCCATGCCGTGCCATGCCGTGCCATGCCGGTGCCATGCCGGTGCCATGCCGGTGCCATGCCGGTGCCATGCCGGTGCCATGCCATTCCATGCCATTCCATGCCATTCCATGCCATTCCATGCCATTCCATGCCATTCCATGCCATTCCATGCCATTCCATGCCATTCCATGCCATTCCATGCCATTCCATGCCATTCCATGCCATTCCATGCCATTCCATGCCATTCCATGCCATTCCATGCCATTCCATGCCATTCCATGCCATTCCATGCCATTCCATGCCATTCCATGCCATTCCATGCCATTCCATGCCATTCCATGCCATTCCATGCCATTCCATGCCATTCCATGCCATTCCATGCCATTCAATGCCGTGCCATGCCGGTGCCATGCCGTGCCATGCCGGTGCCATGCCGTGCCATGCCGTGCCATGCCGTGCCATGCCGGTGCCATGCCGTGCCATGCCGGTGCCATGCCGTGCCATGCCGGTGCCATGCCGTGCCATGCCGGTGCCATGCCGGTGCCATGCCGTGCCATGCCGGTGCCATGCCGTGCCATGCCGGTGCCATGCCGTGCCATGCCGGTGCCATGCCGTGCCATGCCGGTGCCATGCCGTGCCATGCCGGTGCCATGCCGTGCCATGCCGGTGCCATGCCGTGCCATGCCGGTGCCATGCCGTGCCATGCCGGTGCCATGCCGTGCCACGCCGTGCCATGCCGGTGCCATGCCGTGCCATGCCGGTGCCATGCCGTGCCATGCCGGTGCCATGCCGGTGCCATGCCGTGCCATGCCGGTGCCATGCCGTGCCATGCCGTGCCATGCCGGTGCCATGCCGGTGCCATGCCGGTGCCATGCCGTGCCATGCCGTACCATGCCGGTGCCATGCCGGTGCCATGCCGTGCCATGCCGGTGCCATGCCGTGCCATGCCGGTGCCATGCCGTGCCATGCCGGTGCCATGCCGTGCCATGCCGTGCCATGCCGGTGCCATGCCGGTGCCATGCCGGTGCCATGCCGGTGCCATGCCGGTGCCATGCCGGTGCCATGCCGTGCCATGCCGGTGCCATGCCGGTGCCATGCCGTGCCATGCCGGTGCCATGCCGTGCCATGCCGGTGCCATGCCGTGCCATGCCGGTGCCATGCCGTGCCATGCCGGTGCCATGCCGGTGCCATGCCATTCCATGCCATTCCATGCCATTCCATGCCATTCCATGCCATTCCATGCCATTCCATGCCATTCCATGCCATTCCATGCCATTCAATGCCGTGCCATGCCGGTGCCATGCCGTGCCATGCCGGTGCCATGCCGTGCCATGCCGTGCCATGCCGTGCCATGCCGGTGCCATGCCGTGCCATGCCGGTGCCATGCCGTGCCATGCCGGTGCCATGCCGTGCCATGCCGGTGCCATGCCGGTGCCATGCCGTGCCATGCCGGTGCCATGCCGTGCCATGCCGGTGCCATGCCGTGCCATGCCGGTGCCATGCCGTGCCATGCCGGTGCCATGCCGTGCCATGCCGGTGCCATGCCGTGCCATGCCGGTGCCATGCCGTGCCATGCCGGTGCCATGCCGTGCCACGCCGTGCCATGCCGGTGCCATGCCGTGCCATGCCGGTGCCATGCCGTGCCATGCCGGTGCCATGCCGGTGCCATGCCGTGCCATGCCGGTGCCATGCCGTGCCATGCCGGTGCCATGCCGTGCCATGCCGGTGCCATGCCGTGCCATGCCGGTGCCATGCCGTGCCATGCCGGTGCCATGCCGGTGCCATGCCGTGCCATGCCGTACCATGCCGGTGCCATGCCGTGCCATGCCGGTGCCATGCCGTGCCATGCCGGTGCCATGCCGTGCCATGCCGGTGCCATGCCGTGCCATGCCGTGCCATGCCGTGCCATGCCGGTGCCATGCCGGTGCCATGCCGGTGCCATGCCGGTGCCATGCCGGTGCCATGCCGGTGCCATGCCGGTGCCATGCCGGTGCCATGCCATTCCATGCCATTCCATGCCATTCCATGCCATTCCATGCCATTCCATGCCATTCCATGCCATTCCATGCCATTCCATGCCATTCCATGCCATTCCATGCCATTCCATGCCATTCCATGCCATTCCATGCCATTCCATGCTATTCCATGCCATTCCATGCTATTCCATGCCATTCCATGCCATTCCATGCCATTCCATGCCATTCCATGCCATTCCATGCCATTCCATGCCATTCCATGCCATTCCATGCCATTCCATGCCATTCCATGCCATTCCATGCCATTCCATGCCATTCCATGCCATTCCATGCCATTCCATGCCATTCCATGCCATTCCATGCCATTCCATGCCATTCCATGCCATTCCATGCCATTCCATGCCATTCCATGCCATTCCATGCCATTCCATGCCATTCCATGCCATTCCATGCCATTCCATGCCATTCCATGCCATTCCATGCCATTCCATGCCATTCCATGCCATTCCATGCCATTCCATGCCATTCCATGCCATTCCATGCCATTCCATGCCATTCCATGCCATTCCATGCCATTCCATGCCATTCCATGCCATTCCATGCCATTCCATGCCATTCCATGCCATTCCATGCCATTCCATGCCATTCCATGCCATTCCATGCCATTCCATGCCATTCCATGCCATTCCATGCCATTCCATGCCATTCCATGCCATTCCATGCCATTCCATGCCATTCCATGCCATTCCATGCCATTCCATGCCATTCCATGCCATTCCATGCCATTCCATGCCATTCCATGCCATTCCATGCCATTCCATGCCATTCCATGCCATTCCATGCCATTCCATGCCATTCCATGCCATTCCATGCCATTCCATGCCATTCCATGCCATTCCATGCCATTCCATGCCATTCCATGCCATTCCATGCCGGTGCCATGCCGTGCCATGCCGTGCCATGCCGTGCCATGCCGGTGCCATGCCGTGCCATGCCGGTGCCATGCCGTGCCATGCCGGTGCCATGCCGTGCCATGCCGGTGCCATGCCGGTGCCATGCCGTGCCATGCCGGTGCCATGCCGTGCCATGCCGGTGCCATGCCGTGCCATGCCGGTGCCATGCCGTGCCATGCCGGTGCCATGCCGTGCCATGCCGGTGCCATGCCGGTGCCATGCCGTGCCATGCCGGTGCCATGCCGGTGCCATGCCGTGCCATGCCGGTGCCATGCCGTGCCATGCCGTGCCATGCGGGTGCCATGCCGGTGCCATGCCGTGCCATGCCGTACCATGCCGGTGCCATGCCGTGCCATGCCGGTGCCATGCCGTGCCATGCCGGTGCCATGCCGTGCCATGCCGGTGCCATGCCGTGCCATGCCGGTGCCATGCCGTGCCATGCCGTGCCATGCCGGTGCCATGCCGGTGCCATGCCGGTGCCATGCCGTGCCATGCCGGTGCCATGCCGTGCTATGCCGGTGCCATGCCGGTGCCATGCCGTGCCATGCCGGTGCCATGCCGTGCTATGCCGGTGCCATGCCGTGCTATGCCGGTGCCATGCCGGTGCCATGCCGTGCCATGCCGGTGCCATGCCGTGCCATGCCGGTGCCATGCCGTGCCATGCCGGTGCCATGCCGTGCCATGCCGGTGCCATGCCGTGCCATGCCGGTGCCATGCCGTGCCATGCCGTGCCATGCCGTGCCATGCCGGTGCCATGCCGGTGCCATGCCATTCCATGCCATTCCATGCCATTCCATGCCATTCCATGCCATTCCATGCCATTCCATGCCATTCCATGCCATTCCATGCCATTCCATGCCATTCCATGCCATTCCATGCCATTCCATGCCATTCCATGCCATTCCATGCCATTCCATGCCATTCCATGCCATTCCATGCCATTCCATGCCATTCCATGCCATTCCATGCCATTCCATGCCATTCCATGCCATTCCATGCCATTCCATGCCATTCCATGCCATTCCATGCCATTCCATGCCATTCCATGCCATTCCATGCCATTCCATGCCATTCCATGCCATTCCATGCCATTCCATGCCATTCCATGCCATTCAATGCCGTGCCATGCCGTGCCATGCCATTCCATGCCATTCCATGCCATTCCATGCCATTCCATGCCATTCCATGCCATTCCATGCCATTCCATGCCATTCCATGCCATTCCATGCCATCCCATGCCATTCCATGCCATTCCATGCCGGTGCCATGCCGTGCCATGCCGGTGCCATGCCGTGCCATGCCGGTGCCATGCCGTGCCATGCCGGTGCCATGCCGTGCCATGCCGGTGCCATGCCGGTGCCATGCCGTGCCATGCCGGTGCCATGCCGGTGCCATGCCGTGCAATGCCGGTGCCATGCCGGTGCCATGCCATTCCATGCCATTCCATGCCGTGCCATGCCATGCCATGCCGGTGCCATGCCGTGCCATGCCGTGCCATGCCGGTGCCATGCCGTGCCATGCCGGTGCCATGCCGGTGCCATGCCATTCCATGCCATTCCATGCCATTCCATGCCATTCAATGCCGTGCCATGCCGTGCCATGCCGTGCCATGCCGGTGCCATGCCCGTGCCATGCCGTGCCATGCCGGTGCCATGCCGTGCCATGCCGGTGCCATGCCGTGCCATGCCGGTGCCATGCCGGTGCCATGCCGGTGCCATGCCGTGCCATGCCGGTGCCATGCCGTGCCATGCCGGTGCCATGCCGTGCCATGCCGGTGCCATGCCGTGCCATGCCGGTGCCATGCCGTGCCATGCCGGTGCCATGCCGGTGCCATGCCGGTGCCATGCCATTCCATGCCATTCCATGCCATTCCATGCCATTCCATGCCATTCCATGCCATTCCATGCCATTCCATGCCATTCCATGCCATTCCATGCCATTCCATGCCATTCCATGCCATTCCATGCCATTCCATGCCATTCCATGCCATTCCATGCCATTCCATGCCATTCCATGCCATTCCATGCCATTCCATGCCATTCCATGCCATTCCATGCCATTCCATGCCATTCCATGCCATTCCATGCCATTCCATGCCATTCCATGCCATTCCATGCCATTCCATGCCATTCCATGCCATTCCATGCCATTCCATGCCATTCCATGCCATTCCATGCCATTCCATGCCATTCCATGCCATTCCATGCCATTCCATGCCATTCCATGCCATTCCATGCCATTCCATGCCATTCCATGCCATTCCATGCCATTCCATGCCATTCAATGCCGTGCCATGCCGTGCCATGCCGTGCCATGCCGTGCCATGCCGTGCCATGCCGGTGCCATGCCGTGCCATGCCGGTGCCATGCCGTGCCATGCCGGTGCCATGCCGTGCCATGCCGGTGCCATGCCGTGCCATGCCGGTGCCATGCCGGTGCCATGCCGTGCCATGCCGGTGCCATGCCGTGCCATGCCGGTGCCATGCCGTGCCATGCCGTACCATGCCGGTGCCATGCCGTGCCATGCCGGTGCCATGCCGTGCCATGCCGGTGCCATGCCGTGCCATGCCGTGCCATGCCGGTGCCATGCCGGTGCCATGCCGGTGCCATGCCGGTGCCATGCCGGTGCCATGCCATTCCATGCCATTCCATGCCATTCCATGCCATTCCATGCCATTCCATGCCATTCCATGCCATTCCATGCCATTCCATGCCATTCCATGCCATTCCATGCCATTCCATGCCATTCCATGCCATTCCATGCCATTCCATGCCATTCCATGCCATTCCATGCCATTCCATGCCATTCCATGCCATTCCATGCCATTCCATGCCATTCCATGCCATTCCATGCCATTCCATGCCATTCCATGCCATTCCATGCCATTCCATGCCATTCCATGCCATTCCATGCCATTCCATGCCATTCCATGCCATTCCATGCCATTCCATGCCATTCCATGCCATTCCATGCCATTCCATGCCATTCCATGCCATTCCATGCCATTCCATGCCATTCAATGCCGTGCCATGCCGGTGCCATGCCGTGCCATGCCGGTGCCATGCCGTGCCATGCCGTGCCATGCCGTGCCATGCCGGTGCCATGCCGTGCCATGCCGGTGCCATGCCGTGCCATGCCGGTGCCATGCCGGTGCCATGCCGTGCCATGCCGGTGCCATGCCGTGCCATGCCGGTGCCATGCCGTGCCATGCCGGTGCCATGCCGTGCCATGCCGGTGCCATGCCGTGCCATGCCGGTGCCATGCCGTGCCATGCCGGTGCCATGCCGTGCCATGCCGGTGCCATGCCGTGCCATGCCGGTGCCATGCCGTGCCACGCCGTGCCATGCCGGTGCCATGCCGTGCCATGCCGGTGCCATGCCGTGCCATGCCGGTGCCATGCCGTGCCATGCCGGTGCCATGCCGGTGCCATGCCGTGCCATGCCGGTGCCATGCCGTGCCATGCCGTGCCATGCCGGTGCCATGCCGGTGCCATGCCGGTGCCATGCCGTGCCATGCCGTACCATGCCGGTGCCATGCCGTGCCATGCCGGTGCCATGCCGTGCCATGCCGGTGCCATGCCGTGCCATGCCGGTGCCATGCCGTGCCATGCCGTGCCATGCCGGTGCCATGCCGGTGCCATGCCGGTGCCATGCCGGTGCCATGCCGGTGCCATGCCGGTGCCATGCCGTGCCATGCCGGTGCCATGCCGTGCCATGCCGGTGCCATGCCGTGCCATGCCGGTGCCATGCCGGTGCCATGCCGTGCCATGCCGGTGCCATGCCGTGCCATGCCGGTGCCATGCCGTGCCATGCCGGTGCCATGCCGTGCCATGCCGGTGCCATGCCGGTGCCATGCCGTGCCATGCCGTACCATGCCGGTGCCATGCCGTGCCATGCCGGTGCCATGCCGTGCCATGCCGGTGCCATGCCGTGCCATGCCGGTGCCATGCCGTGCCATGCCGTGCCATGCCGGTGCCATGCCGGTGCCATGCCGGTGCCATGCCGGTGCCATGCCGGTGCCATGCCGGTGCCATGCCATTCCATGCCATTCCATGCCATTCCATGCCATTCCATGCCATTCCATGCCATTCCATGCCATTCCATGCCATTCCATGCCATTCCATGCCATTCCATGCCATTCCATGCCATTCCATGCTATTCCATGCCATTCCATGCTATTCCATGCCATTCCATGCCATTCCATGCCATTCCATGCCATTCCATGCCATTCCATGCCATTCCATGCCATTCCATGCCATTCCATGCCATTCCATGCCATTCCATGCCATTCCATGCCATTCCATGCCATTCCATGCCATTCCATGCCATTCCATGCCATTCCATGCCATTCCATGCCATTCCATGCCATTCCATGCCATTCCATGCCATTCCATGCCATTCCATGCCATTCCATGCCATTCCATGCCATTCCATGCCATTCCATGCCATTCCATGCCATTCCATGCCATTCCATGCCATTCCATGCCATTCCATGCCATTCCATGCCATTCCATGCCATTCCATGCCATTCCATGCCATTCCATGCCATTCCATGCCATTCCATGCCATTCCATGCCATTCCATGCCATTCCATGCCATTCCATGCCATTCCATGCCATTCCATGCCATTCCATGCCATTCCATGCCATTCCATGCCATTCCATGCCATTCCATGCCATTCCATGCCATTCCATGCCATTCCATGCCATTCCATGCCATTCCATGCCATTCCATGCCATTCCATGCCATTCCATGCCATTCCATGCCATTCCATGCCATTCCATGCCATTCCATGCCATTCCATGCCATTCCATGCCATTCCATGCCATTCCATGCCATTCCATGCCATTCCATGCCATTCCATGCCATTCCATGCCATTCCATGCCATTCCATGCCGTGCCATGCCGTGCCATGCCGTGCCATGCCGGTGCCATGCCGTGCCATGCCGGTGCCATGCCGTGCCATGCCGTGCCATGCCGTGCCATGCCGTGCCATGTCGGTGCCATGCCGGTGCCATGCCGGTGCCATGCCGTGCCATGCCGGTGCCATGCCGGTGCCATGCCGTGCCATGCCGGTGCCATGCCGTGCCATGTCATTCCATGCCATTCCATGCCATTCCATGCCATTCCATGCCATTCCATGCCATTCCATGCCATTCCATGCCATTCCATGCCATTCCATGCCATTCCATGCCATTCCATGCCATTCCATGCCATTCCATGCCATTCCATGCCATTCCATGCTATTCCATGCCATTCCATGCTATTCCATGCCATTCCATGCCATTCCATGCCATTCCATGCCATTCCATGCCATTCCATGCCATTCCATGCCATTCCATGCCATTCCATGCCATTCCATGCCATTCCATGCCATTCCATGCCATTCCATGCCATTCCATGCCATTCCATGCCATTCCATGCCATTCCATGCCATTCCATGCCATTCCATGCCATTCCATGCCATTCAATGCCGTGCCATGCCGTGCCATGCCGTGCCATGCGGTGCCATGCCGTTCCATGCCATTCCATGCCATTCCATGCCATTCCATGCCATTCCATGCCATTCCATGCCATTCCATGCCATTCCATGCCATTCCATGCCGTGCCATGCCGGTGCCATGCCGTGCCATGCCGGTGCCATGCCGTGCCATGCCGGTGCCATGCCGTGCCATGCCGGTGCCATGCCGGTGCCATGCCGTGCCATGCCGTGCCATGCCGTGCCATGCCGGTGCCATGCCGTGCCATGCCGGTGCCATGCCGTGCCATGCCGGTGCCATGCCGTGCCATGCCGGTGCCATGCCGGTGCCATGCCGTGCCATGCCGGTGCCATGCCGTGCCATGCCGGTGCCATGCCGTGCCATGCCGGTGCCATGCCGTGCCATGCCGGTGCCATGCCGGTGCCATGCCGGTGCCATGCCATTCCATGCCATTCCATGCCATTCCATGCCATTCCATGCCATTCCATGCCATTCCATGCCATTCCATGCCATTCCATGCCATTCCATGCCATTCCATGCCATTCCATGCCATTCCATGCCATTCCATGCCATTCCATGCCATTCCATGCCATTCCATGCCATTCCATGCCATTCCATGCCATTCCATGCCATTCCATGCCATTCCATGCCATTCCATGCCATTCCATGCCATTCCATGCCATTCCATGCCATTCAATGCCGTGCCATGCCGTGCCATGCCGTGCCATGCCGGTGCCATGCCGTGCCATGCCGGTGCCATGCCGTGCCATGCCGGTGCCATGCCGTGCCATGCCGTACCATGCCGGTGCCATGCCGTGCCATGCCGGTGCCATGCCGTGCCATGCCGGTGCCATGCCGTGCCATGCCGGTGCCATGCCGTGCCATGCCGTGCCATGCCGGTGCCATGCCATTCCATGTCATTCCATGCCATTCCATGCCATTCCATGCCATTCCATGCCATTCCATGCCATTCCATGCCATTCCATGCCATTCCATGCCATTCCATGCCATTCCATGCCATTCCATGCCATTCCATGCCATTCCATGCCATTCCATGCCATTCCATGCCATTCCATGCCATTCCATGCCATTCCATGCCATTCCATGCCATTCCATGCCATTCCATGCCATTCCATGCCATTCAATGCCGTGCCATGCCGTGCCATGCCGTGCCATGCGGTGCCATGCCATTCCATGCCATTCCATGCCATTCCATGCCATTCCATGCCATTCCATGCCATTCCATGCCATTCCATGCCATTCCATGCCATTCCATGCCATTCCATGCCATTCCATGCCATTCCATGCCATTCCATGCCATTCCATGCCGTGCCATGCCCGTGCCATGCCGTGCCATGCCGGTGCCATGCCGTGCCATGCCGGTGCCATGCCGTGCCATGCCGGTGCCATGCCGTGCCATGCCGGTGCCATGCCGGTGCCATGCCGTGCCATGCCGGTGCCATGCCGTGCCATGCCGGTGCCATGCCGTGCCATGCCGGTGCCATGCCGTGCCATGCCGGTGCCATGCCGGTGCCATGCCATTCCATGCCATTCCATGCCATTCCATGCCATTCCATGCCATTCCATGCCATTCCATGCCATTCCATGCCATTCCATGCCATTCCATGCCATTCCATGCCATTCCATGCCATTCCATGCCATTCCATGCCATTCCATGCCATTCCATGCCATTCCATGCCATTCCATGCCATTCCATGCCATTCCATGCCATTCCATGCCATTCCATGCCATTCCATGCCATTCCATGCCATTCCATGCCATTCCATGCCATTCCATGCCATTCCATGCCATTCCATGCCATTCCATGCTATTCCATGCCATTCCATGCTATTCCATGCCATTCCATGCCATTCCATGCCATTCCATGCCATTCCATGCCATTCCATGCCATTCCATGCCATTCCATGCCATTCCATGCCATTCCATGCCATTCCATGCCATTCCATGCCATTCCATGCCATTCCATGCCATTCCATGCCATTCCATGCCATTCCATGCCATTCCATGCCATTCCATGCCATTCCATGCCATTCCATGCCATTCCATGCCATTCCATGCCATTCCATGCCATTCCATGCCATTCCATGCCATTCCATGCCATTCCATGCCATTCCATGCCATTCCATGCCATTCCATGCCATTCCATGCCATTCCATGCCATTCCATGCCATTCCATGCCATTCCATGCATTCCATGCCATTCCATGCCATTCCATGCCATTCCATGCCATTCCATGCCATTCCATGCCATTCCATGCCGTGCCATGCCGTGCCATGCCGTGCCATGCCGGTGCCATGCCGTGCCATGCCGGTGCCATGCCGTGCCATGCCGTGCCATGCCGTGCCATGCCGTGCCATGTCGGTGCCATGCCGGTGCCATGCCGGTGCCATGCCGTGCCATGCCGGTGCCATGCCGGTGCCATGCCGTGCCATGCCGGTGCCATGCCGTGCCATGTCATTCCATGCCATTCCATGCCATTCCATGCCATTCCATGCCATTCCATGCCATTCCATGCCATTCCATGCCATTCCATGCCATTCCATGCCATTCCATGCCATTCCATGCATTCCATGCCATTCCATGCCATTCCATGCCATTCCATGCTATTCCATGCCATTCCATGCTATTCCATGCCATTCCATGCCATTCCATGCCATTCCATGCCATTCCATGCCATTCCATGCATTCCATGCCATTCCATGCCATTCCATGCCATTCCATGCCATTCCATGCCATTCCATGCCATTCCATGCCATTCCATGCCATTCCATGCCATTCCATGCCATTCCATGCCATTCCATGCCATTCCATGCCATTCAATGCCGTGCCATGCCGTGCCATGCCGTGCCATGCGGTGCCATGCCGTTCCATGCCATTCCATGCCATTCCATGCCATTCCATGCCATTCCATGCCATTCCATGCCATTCCATGCCATTCCATGCCATTCCATGCCGTGCCATGCCGGTGCCATGCCGTGCCATGCCGGTGCCATGCCGTGCCATGCCGGTGCCATGCCGTGCCATGCCGGTGCCATGCCGGTGCCATGCCGTGCCATGCCGTGCCATGCCGTGCCATGCCGGTGCCATGCCGTGCCATGCCGGTGCCATGCCGTGCCATGCCGGTGCCATGCCGTGCCATGCCGGTGCCATGCCGGTGCCATGCCGTGCCATGCCGGTGCCATGCCGTGCCATGCCGGTGCCATGCCGTGCCATGCCGGTGCCATGCCGTGCCATGCCGGTGCCATGCCGGTGCCATGCCATTCCATGCCATTCCATGCCATTCCATGCCATTCCATGCCATTCCATGCCATTCCATGCCATTCCATGCCATTCCATGCCATTCCATGCCATTCCATGCCATTCCATGCCATTTCCATGCCATTCCATGCCATTCCATGCCATTCCATGCCATTCCATGCCATTCCATGCCATTCCATGCCATTCCATGCCATTCCATGCCATTCCATGCCATTCCATGCCATTCCATGCCATTCCATGCCATTCCATGCCATTCAATGCCGTGCCATGCCGTGCCATGCCGTGCCATGCCGGTGCCATGCCGTGCCATGCCGGTGCCATGCCGTGCCATGCCGGTGCCATGCCGTGCCATGCCGTACCATGCCGGTGCCATGCCGTGCCATGCCGGTGCCATGCCGTGCCATGCCGGTGCCATGCCGTGCCATGCCGGTGCCATGCCGTGCCATGCCGTGCCATGCCGGTGCCATGCCATTCCATGTCATTCCATGCCATTCCATGCCATTCCATGCCATTCCATGCCATTCCATGCCATTCCATGCCATTCCATGCCATTCCATGCCATTCCATGCCATTCCATGCCATTCCATGCCATTCCATGCCATTCCATGCCATTCCATGCCATTCCATGCCATTCCATGCCATTCCATGCCATTCCATGCCATTCCATGCCATTCCATGCCATTCCATGCCATTCCATGCCATTCAATGCCGTGCCATGCCGTGCCATGCCGTGCCATGCGGTGCCATGCCATTCCATGCCATTCCATGCCATTCCATGCCATTCCATGCCATTCCATGCCATTCCATGCCATTCCATGCCATTCCATGCCATTCCATGCCATTCCATGCCATTCCATGCCATTCCATGCCATTCCATGCCATTCCATGCCGTGCCATGCCCGTGCCATGCCGTGCCATGCCGGTGCCATGCCGTGCCATGCCGGTGCCATGCCGTGCCATGCCGGTGCCATGCCGTGCCATGCCGGTGCCATGCCGGTGCCATGCCGTGCCATGCCGGTGCCATGCCGTGCCATGCCGGTGCCATGCCGTGCCATGCCGGTGCCATGCCGTGCCATGCCGGTGCCATGCCGGTGCCATGCCATTCCATGCCATTCCATGCCATTCCATGCCATTCCATGCCATTCCATGCCATTCCATGCCATTCCATGCCATTCCATGCCATTCCATGCCATTCCATGCCATTCCATGCCATTCCATGCCATTCCATGCCATTCCATGCCATTCCATGCCATTCCATGCCATTCCATGCCATTCCATGCCATTCCATGCCATTCCATGCCATTCCATGCCATTCCATGCCATTCCATGCCATTCCATGCCATTCCATGCCATTCCATGCCATTCCATGCCATTCCATGCCATTCCATGCTATTCCATGCCATTCCATGCTATTCCATGCCATTCCATGCCATTCCATGCCATTCCATGCCATTCCATGCCATTCCATGCCATTCCATGCCATTCCATGCCATTCCATGCCATTCCATGCCATTCCATGCCATTCCATGCCATTCCATGCCATTCCATGCCATTCCATGCCATTCCATGCCATTCCATGCCATTCCATGCCATTCCATGCCATTCCATGCCATTCCATGCCATTCAATGCCGTGCCATGCCGTGCCATGCCGTGCCATGCGGTGCCATGCCATTCCATGCCATTCCATGCCATTCCATGCCATTCCATGCCATTCCATGCCATTCCATGCCATTCCATGCCATTCCATGCCATTCCATGCCATTCCATGCCGTGCCATGCCGGTGCCATGCCGTGCCATGCCGGTGCCATGCCGTGCCATGCCGGTGCCATGCCGTGCCATGCCGGTGCCATGCCGTGCCATGCCGGTGCCATGCCGGTGCCATGCCGTGCCATGCCCGTGCCATGCCGTGCCATGCCGGTGCCATGCCGTGCCATGCCGGTGCCATGCCGTGCCATGCCGGTGCCATGCCGTGCCATGCCGGTGCCATGCCGGTGCCATGCCGTGCCATGCCGGTGCCATGCCGTGCCATGCCGGTGCCATGCCGTGCCATGCCGGTGCCATGCCGTGCCATGCCGGTGCCATGCCGGTGCCATGCCATTCCATGCCATTCCATGCCATTCCATGCCATTCCATGCCATTCCATGCCATTCCATGCCATTCCATGCCATTCCATGCCATTCCATGCCATTCCATGCCATTCCATGCCATTCCATGCCATTCCATGCCATTCCATGCCATTCCATGCCATTCCATGCCATTCCATGCCATTCCATGCCATTCCATGCCATTCCATGCCATTCCATGCCTTTCCATGCCATTCCATGCCATTCAATGCCGTGCCATGCCGTGCCATGCCGTGCCATGCCGGTGCCATGCCGTGCCATGCCGGTGCCATGCCGTGCCATGCCGGTGCCATGCCGTGCCATGCCGGTGCCATGCCGTGCCATGCCGTACCATGCCGGTGCCATGCCGTGCCATGCCGGTGCCATGCCGTGCCATGCCGGTGCCATGCCGTGCCATGCCGGTGCCATGCCGTGCCATGCCGTGCCATGCCGGTGCCATGCCATTCCATGTCATTCCATGCCATTCCATGCCATTCCATGCCATTCCATGCCATTCCATGCCATTCCATGCCATTCCATGCCATTCCATGCCATTCCATGCCATTCCATGGCATTCCATGCCATTCCATGCCATTCCATGCCATTCCATGCCATTCCATGCCATTCCATGCCATTCCATGCCATTCAATGCCGTGCCATGCCGTGCCATGCCGTGCCATGCGGTGCCATGCCATTCCATGCCATTCCATGCCATTCCATGCCATTCCATGCCATTCCATGCCATTCCATGCCATTCCATGCCATTCCATGCCATTCCATGCCATTCCATGCCATTCCATGCCATTCCATGCCGTGCCATGCCGGTGCCATG